>JADBJO010001252.1:57086-64586 GCA_016801955.1 Conus betulinus | reverse complement strand
TGTAGATGCATGGATTTGGGAGAATGAATGCTCTGTGTACATGTTTAATGTTTAAGTTTACATTGTACGAATAAGACACCAGGCATTGACTGTGATGAAAGGGGTCTTTGAGACATACGGCGCGTTTTTTACCAGCTTTAAATGCTGAATTATTGTTAACAAAAAAGAAACAATGTACCCGGAGTTTTCATGTATTTAACAGAAGGTACATTACAGCTGTAGTAGTATTGTCGTTGTCGTCGTTGTTGTTAATTTTCTGGTCAGTACCTTTCAGCCTTGTTGACGTTCCTTGCCCAGATAAGCATCAAACACAAGAACAAAGTGCCCATGTTGATGGCTCCACACGCCGAGAAGTCCTCCATCTTTGCCAAACTGTTCAAGAGATAGAGCGCAGGTAAACGTCACCACCACCACCACCACCTCTTTCTCTTCAGCATCCACCCATTCACATCCATCTTTCCTTCCCCTCCTCCATGACCTCCAGTCAGTGCCTTTGAAGAAGTTGGAGTCCACGGCATCATGTCCAGGGTACTAGCTCTGGGTGCAGGTTGTATCTTGTTGGCAAAGATCGTTGGGAGAGGATGGGGAGGGGTTGGGGTTGGAGGGAGCGGAGGGGGAGGGCCACATAATGGTACGCATTTCCCTCTTGGTTATAGGGAATAGTATACCATCTGTCTGTGAGTATCTGTGACACGGCTGGGTCTCCCCGATGAGTCCGATCCTGTGGATGAAAGGCCTAGGAGCAGGTGATACAAATAGATCTGCCTTTGAGAGGGATTACGATGGTCCCTTCATGCAGGTAGTGGAGAGTTTTCATTTATATGATATATTTTCTTAATTTTATGTTCCCATTTTCTTCATCTTCAACCCCCCCCCCCCCCCCCCTTCCCCACTACCCTCCATTAAGTTCAAATCTTTGCCAAGTCATTACTGTGATAACGGAGGAGTTGTTGGTGTGCACTTGTTTTTTTCCCCCACTAATAGATTGTTCCTTTGTATTTTTCTGACTTTATTCAAGTTTAAAAGGCTGTGCCAGTCTTGAATAAAAGTAACTCTGAGTTAGGTTTTCTTATGGGAGCAAGAGTTACCCTACTTGTTTATTGTTAACTGAAATTTGGTTTGAGGAGCATTGGGTGTGGTACACTACAGTTTTGTTGCATTTGAGAACTGTTGCAAAGGTTTTTTTGTTTCATTTTATGGGTACCTATTTTGAGTATTTATAACAAAAAACAAGTAAAAAGAAAAGGGAAAGAGAATGAAGTATAGAGATTTATTACAGGGATTCTTTTAAAACTTTATTTTTGTCAGTAAGATTTTTTTTTTTCTTTTTATCTGAAGGTTTGTAATTGATTTTTTGCCGATTGAAAAAATGTTTGGTTAAAAACGTGAGATTTCTCAGGGCAGCTGTTCCATACTGACATCAGTTTGAAAGTTGAGTGTTTACACAGAGAGAGATTTACGAGAGGTAAACCCGGTGTTAACAAAGACAAGAGCATCCTCATACAGAGTGTGTATGAAAGGGAAAGACTGTCACTTAAATGACGTACATTTGCTCATTCCTATGCACAAATAATACACACACACACACACACACACACACACACACACACACACACACACATATTCACACATACGTCTGCCCACACACATACACATACATGCACATGCACACACACACACACACACACACACACACACACACACACACACACGTCTGCCCACATACATACATATACATGCACACACACACACACACACACACACACACACACACACACACACACACACACACACAAACTGGTGCCTTGAGGGGAAAAAAGTAAAAAGACCAAACCGGGTGCCTTGAGGGAAAAATAAAAAGTTAAAAAATCAAAACTGGAAAGTAAAAAAGATCAAATTGGAAAGTAAAAAAATCAAAATCGGGTGCCTTGAGGGGAAAAAATAAAAAGATCGAAATTGGGTGCCTTGAGGGAAAAATAAAAAGTAAAAAAAAATCAAACTCAGAAAGTAAAAAGATCAAATTGGAAAGTAAAAGATCACATTGGAAAGTTAAAAGATCAAACTCAGAAAGTAAAAAGATCAAATTGGAAAGTAAAAAGATCACATTGGAAAGTAAAAAGATCAAACTCAGAAAGTAAAAAGATCAAATTGGAAAGTAAAAAAATCAAATTGGAAAGTAAAAAGATCAAAACTCAGAAAGTAAAAAAGATCAAATTGGAAAGTAAAAAGATCAAGTTGGATGCCTTGAGGGAATAACTGTGCTGTGCCTGTAGTGTTCCCAGTGCACAAAGAGGGAAATAGTGGGTTGTGTTAACAGTGTTATCGATCAATGAATAGCATGGTTCTATGCATTGAAGTGCTTTTGTGTCTGTGTGTTTCTGTCCAGCTGCCTCATCTGTACACACAGGACAGCCATGAGGGGCAGAGCCCTGGGTTCTATGGCTGAATGCTCCAAGGATTAGCAGCATGGTGGAGATGCCTTTCCTTCACACACAGGGCAGCTTCACATACTCCACACCAACACTGGCAGGTTCTATTACACAAAACGATCCTTTTTCAAGGTTTTTTTTTTTTTTTTTTTCACACTCCACATCTTCTGTGTCGATCTATGGGGCAGCGCTCTGTGCTCATACTCCCCCCCCCACTTCCCCTCCTCCTCCTGTCTCCCTCATCCATCATACACCTCCACACCCGGCTCAGTTCATGGAGGGAGTCCGCTGTCCATGGCAGGATGGATGTGAGTGTTCGGCTGGCGTCAGGACACCCGCAAGCGAGGGACCCAGCGCTGCTGCTGCTGAAGTCATTTTGGCAAACTCCCTGTGAAGAGACCGGTTGTTCGTTCTCGTCTAGGGCAGCAGCATCGGGCCGACATGTGTTGTTGAGATAATTGAACCAGTTGCATGTCTTCCTGTGTGTTAGGAATTTATTTGTCACCGATACAAACTGCAGAGAGAGGGCGTGAAATGAGGGCCCTCTTCCTTCCTTCTCTATCCCTGGTTCCATCAGGGATGAACTGAGGAGAGAGAGAGAGAGAGAGTTTCTGGTCGGGGAAAAAAACAGGGTTTGGAATGTCACTGATTTCCCTTAAAGCAGACTTAAGGACACACAAAGACCAGGCTCTTTCCACCAGTTCCCATTCTGTGTAATGACTGTGCCACTTAAAACGTTGCTTTCGACCGGCAGCCTTGACGACGCCTTATATGGTCTGCTGGCTTGTAAGCAGTACGACGTGACTTGGCTTTCGACTGGCAACACCAGTGACACTTATCAGAGACACCTAGAAAGCGCGGTATGTGACCAGGGGAGATACACTCATGCTGACAGTGGTGCCGTGGTCGGATCCAAACATGGTCAGGACCATAGCGGTCAGGTGTTTAGGTGATGACCGTGTTCAGCCAGCTCGCAGGGAACTGTCTGTATGAAACAGGGCAGACTGAGTGTGAGTCATCGCTGATGTTGTGCAGTGCCCACATCGTAACGAGGCTTGACCCTGAGGTGTCTCACTGATTGCAACAGACGTTCTTTATTTCTTTTTTTTTTCTCTATTTCTGTTATTCCATCTTCCGTGTCCTTGTAGCAGCATGGATGCCGCTCAGTGCGTTTCAGGTCTATGGCTCTAAGCCACGCCTGGGGTGGTTCTATCACGGTGTCGGTGCCAGCGGCACATATTGGCAGCAGTCGGGTGCCATGAGGCCTCTCACGAGTGTAGACCCTGCGCTGCTGCCACATGACCTAGTTGGTGTTTAGCAGCTCTTGCTACGTGCTATCTGCCATCCCCCCCTACAATGTGAGTCATTCAGTTGATTGTGATGAAAGCCAAGGCTTGTCAGCAGAGAGAGAGAGCAGGATGGAAAAGTGAGGCATCACTGGTGACAGCATTCACATCAGCACCACCTGTTTTCTTACATAGCATGGTGACAACAGGGCGTACAGGGTTAGAAACCAGAAAAGGCTGATTCTTTTGACTTGTGGGGGGGGGGGGGGGGGGGGGGGGGGGGGGGGGGAATTGACTCCAGTATCAGTTTTTCTTTGTTTATAAAGGAAGCATTGACTTGTTACTGTGGAGCGTGAGTCGTTCCATGGCGATACAGATGTCCATATGAAGCTAAGCCATTGGAATCATCATTGTTGTGCTGCCGAGAGGGCACCCACTGACATGAATCCTGCTCTGATCAGCTAGAAGTGGATTGTTTCAGCACAGGCACTGTCATGGAAGACCGGTGTTTATGTATTGATCACGCTTCTATCAATGGGAACGGTTCGACGGATCCCGTGACTTTCTGATGCAGTCTTCTCGCCGGGAAGCAGCTGCCAGCCCAGAGGTGAACATCTGCATGTCTTGAAAACTCTGGAACAATGTGTGCAAATGTATTCGAGAAATGTTCTGCCCAACCGTTGGGCGTTGTCCAGGAGAGACAGTGTGTGCTTTTTTTTGTTTGTGTTGTGAAACTTCCATGTTCATGCACACAGTGAAGATGCTCAGAGGACAGCGCAGGCCTGAAGCTTGCAGGTTTAGCACCAGGCAGTATTCTAGCATGGAATTCACAGTTCTGTCTGTGGTAGGCCTGGACTTATTCATCACTCAAAAAAGACGAGTCTGGACTGACGTTGGAGTACAGCAATACTGTACCGACTGTATGTAGATAAGTTTGGAGAAACGTCATCGTAAAAAAAAAAAAGGGAAAAAAAAGTGAAGAAAAGTTGATTTTGAGAAACACACAAAAAAAGAAGAAAATCTGAAGAAACTATTGTTGGTGAAAACAGAATCAGAAAGGGAATGAGAAGACTGGTGTTGTGTACAACTGACAAAAAAAAAATGACAGCATCATCCGAAGGAGAAAAATTGTCTTTGACGCCTGTGGCATTTTGGAGATCAGAACAACCCTCAAACCTTTACAGCACTGCTGGCATGAAATAGTGTGTGAGTCATTTTCATGGTACGGTGGAGTAAGAAAAGTCCATAAGCCTGTGAGGAGGAAAGTCTTGGGGGTTGCATTGTTCAAGGAGAGAGAGAATGTGGGCGTGAGGCTGCCACAGGTTGGGGTGTGTTTGGTGGTTTGTTCGTGTCATTCCCTGGCAGAACTCTCTGGCCATACCTAGCGTCTGCTGGCAAATGCTTTGTCACTGAATGCGTTTCATTGAGGAAGAGGGTCGTGCACATCGTTGTGTTAGCTTGACTGGCAGGCAGCCAGTCTTGGTCTTCGGGGAGCTGGGCCAGGCAGAAACACCCTCCCAAGCAAGACTGGCTCCCTCCGCAGACCAAGTTGTTCCATGGGTGCTGGAAAGAGAAAAGGGCAAGGAGGAAGTGGATGCACACCTGGAAGCAGGATCAGCTCTCGGTCACCAGATCAGGCTGTGGCACCTGAAGATTTGATTGGTTGGCTCCCACTTCTTCGCAGATTTGCAGATTACAGTGAAAAAGAAGAAAAGATGTGAAAATCTGCAAGAATGGAATATTTCAGCGAAAAATGAATTTGGGAGAATTGAAAAAAAAAAAAAAAGGGAAATAGAATCCAGAGTGCTTGTTGCATTTTGGTATGCTGGCAGACAACACTGATGGTACAAAATCTCAGGCAAACTTCTTTGTGAGAGGAAAAAGTCGCCACTTTTTCGAGCCAGTTGAAGACACTGTAGGCAAACGAATGACAAGCTCTGAAATTCTGTTTCAGCAAGGATGAAAAAGATTGAGAAAAAAAAACTCTGTGAACAAATGGTTCGTATTGTGGTAGGATTGAAAAGATGCCACTAGATTGGGTCAGGCTGCACCATTTTGAGAACAGAATTTCAAATCTTTCCAGGGGAAAAGGATGTGTGGTGGTGGGGAAGGGGGGGGGGGAAAGGGGGGGGGGGGGGGGGGCACGCACCTGATCCCCATAAGATTTCAGGGATTTTTTGCTTTTTCTCATCGGGGAGCCTGTGTGCTTTGGAGAGCATCCACAAACTGCTTCGGGGCTCTCAGTACCATGGGAAGAGCTTGGTCATCCTGACAGTGGAAACTCTGCACAGTGATCTAACACTCACCGTGTGGTCTGTGACAGCCTCATACTGGAAACAAAAAAACATGTGGAAACAGTGTCTCCTAACAGAAAGAACTTCATCAAAATGCGGGCAGTGTGGAATTGACTGCAAAATGTGTTTTTTTTTGAGTGGTTATGATTCACATTCTGATATATAGAACTCTTGATCCACACACTTTCTTTTTTTTTTCTGTGAAAACGACGCATGTAGTCATTGCAACTCAAAAGTGTCCTGTGTGAAGTGCTAGATTGACAGGTGTGCTGTGACTGTGACAGTTGTGCTGTATGTGAAAATGGGCGTGTTACTTCGGAGGGAACTGTCTGTGTGAAACAAAAAGGATAAGGAAACCGAGGGTCCTAATCAAAGCTGAATGCAGTATTGGAACAACTGTCAGACACATGATCTGTGATTGTAGTGTAAAAAACATCTGTGATCATCAGGATTGTCACACACACACACACACACACACACACACACACACACACACACACACACACACACATCAATGAAAATCTGGATTGTAATCCACACACATGTATGCAATCATCTGTGAAAATCAGGACTTGCACACACGCACAAAATCATTCATTATGTTTGAGCATGTGCCGCGCACGCGCGCACACACACACACACACACACACACACACACACACACACACACACACACACACACACACGCATTATCATTCTAGGGAATTCAAGATCTGTAGACATTTTATCAGCGGAAGAAACCAAGACACTTAAATTCTCCTTTGCTCTGTCGTTGTGGGAAGACTTCTTTCAAAATCGGATGCAGTGCTTTGAATTACAACATTCTGGGGAGCCTTACAATGCTTTGAACTGCAGTTTCCTGTTCAAATGAAATCACACCGAAAGATGTGCCAATTATTTGCAGAAAAATGTATGTGGAAACCCATAGTCTCTGAAGTGTGTGAACTGACCAAAAACTGGGCGCCACATTTGAACTGCAGGGAAACATGTGTAGAGCACATAGCAAAGGGGAAAGAAAAAACTGATAGCACGTGCTGTCGGTGTGTCAATGTGATATTTACTGTGCTGCACATACACATCACGTGTGTGCGCACATTACATACTTGATCTTGTGCAGGTGGGTCACGTATGCGTGTTTGTACAAGGTATGTGTAAAGTCATTTGCGCTTTGTATTTCTGTGTGTAGTTTTAGTTCACTGTTCATGAATGCCTGCGATCAGGCATGTTGCCTTGCTTGCATGTGATGTATATATATTCAGTTTCAGTTATTGATTATTGATTTCACTGTATCTGATGCTCATGTTGTTGTTGTTTTTTATCACCATCATTCAAAACAAAACACAAAAAAAAGGAAAAGAAAAAGCAAAAAAAAACACCCCAAACATCAAAACATACACTGTCTGACGACTCAAATGTGTATATGCCTTTGATCATTCTTGAACAAATGTCAGGAAGCAGAGATGAAATCAGAATAACTATCCATTTCTGTCC
>JADBJO010001252.1:42500-56202 GCA_016801955.1 Conus betulinus | reverse complement strand
GTGAAGGTCAGTCTTGATGTGGACCCTCGCAATCAGCTTGGCTATGAACAACTTGAATATATATGTGATGCCGTATGCGGAACTCATGAATAAGGATCAAGGTTAAAAACTGTCTCAAGAAATGAAGATGATTCTGAAAAAAAGATGCAAACAAAAAGAATTTCGGTTATCATAATGGGTCTTTGAGATGGGTCAGTTAAACTGTGAGCTAATGCTACGACGGTAGTTAACAGACGTAGAAAAAAATCCAGTGTAAACTTAAACTAGAGGTGGCTGCCTCTCCATGATTTTCGTTTGCAGTTATCACCCATGAGAATAGAGGCTGTAGTGTCTCGGGTCAATCAGAGAAAGATTGTAGTCAGGTGGTTGATGGTGGTGTGGGTGACTGATTTTTTCTTTCTTACGATGATCATTTCATTCATTTTTTTTACAACTTTTTTTTTTTTTTTTTTTTTATTCATTCATGGCAAGTCCATGCAAGTAACCAGAAAAAGAAAGAAAGAATAATGTGTTGGTGTATAACAAAATCACTTAACATGAGGCTTGAAAACATTTCCATAGCATTGTGTAGTTTTGTCAGGAATTGTCTGTTGAAATGCTTTTGAAAACATGTATATTATATTTGGAGGATATTATTCCAACTATTCAAATACTTTAGAAAAAAGAAATTAGAAAAAAATTTTTTTTATGTATTTGGAGAACTTCTTTGCGTTTTCCATTTGTAAACTGTATGTGGCAAGTGCATTATCATGAAACCAGCTATGTTTCTCAGTTTCCAGACATGCCAAAATTACAGGTTCCTTGAGATATGAACACTGATTATATGTTCACATTCTTTTTTTGACACGTTTTCCAAAGCAGTCCAAAAGTTCTGCACATGACTGCAACTCCGTTCAAATCATGTCATGCACTGCTTTAAAGAAAATGAGTAGTCTTCAGACATGAGATGCGAGGTGAAACTCTTCTGGGGCAGTGGTGTCTTCTGAACCTTTATGAGAAAAGATGTCTTTCAGAGTCGACACGGGCTTCAAAGGAACTGTCTGCAGTGTTGGTGGCAAAAAGTGTGGGGATGTTAGATTTCTGTTGTTTGGGTCGAAGCTATATACACTTGTTACACTTTTGTTGGTTCACATGATTATATTCTAGCTGTTTTCTCCAAGTCTGTGATCATATGGAGTACACTTGCGTGTATTTGCATAGTATGATTTATTGTGTTTTTTATGTGTCTGTGTTTTCAGTGTGTGTGTGTGTGTGTGTTTGCATGAGCTCATAAATGTGAGCTCACTTCCACTTTTGTAATTTTCTTCTTTTTTTTTTCCCCTAGTTGTTCTCAGTCTGGTATAGAATTGGTCAGTGTGTGGACTTTGTGTACCCCCCTCGTTTTTTTTGTTTTTTTTTTTTTATTAAATTCTTTTTAGCACTGCTTTGATGAACAAACCAAGCACTGCATACTTGTCAGTTAGTTTGGTTGACTCGCCTACTTATTGAGATGTGTGTGTGTGTGTTGTGTGTGTGTGTGTGTTTGTGTGAATGAGTGTTTTGTGTGTGTGTGTGTGTGTGTGTGTGTGTGTGTGTGTGTGTGTGTGTGTGTGTGTGTGTGCATACATGCATGTGCATGCATGCATGTGTGGGCATTTGTGTGTTTATTCATTCAAGTGATCAACTGATATGTGTCTGTGTTTGTTTTGGAAATTAGTCTCATTATTTCTTTTTTCTTTTAGTAGATAATCTGAGATAGTCTTGGTGGTTATCTGGCGAACAAACAACATTGCTCTTTGGTTGTTGGAAAAGATATCCCCCTCTGTCCCCCCCCCCCCCCCCCCCCCCCAACATCCCTTCCCTACATTCACCCACCTTTCCTCCCCCTTACTCTCTCCCCTCCTCTCTCAAGCCATGAACTTAACGGTCAGTTCAAATATGAAACACACGTTTGCCTCTCTCTTGTTGCATTCTTGTACATCACAGCATTATGTCAGCCTTACAAACAGTTCTGCCTTGCAAGAAGAGAAATCTAAAATTAAGGGCTCGCACACACCCCAGGCTCCTAACCCCCCCCCCCCCCCCCCCCCCCTCTCAATCCCCCACCCCCCCACCCCATCTTCTCCCTGCCTTTGTAACAAACAGTGTGCCATAAGAGGATGTTTTGTTTGGTGCTGTGTTTTCGTTTGGTATAAACTTTACAGGTGCTTTGAAAGTGTCCGTGCCCATGTGCACACAGTGGGTGGTTTGTGTAGAGGGACATTCAGCAGGGGAGGGGGGGGGGGGGGGGTTGTATCAGTTGGATTTTCGGTGGGTTTATGTCTGTATTGCTGTGGCACGTCCACTCATTTCCAAATAATCAACGTTTGTGAGGGATCTTTTTTCCTCATCGGTCAGGTTTACAGGCAGCCATGTTCTCTTCCTGGGGAAGATGCACGTTTTGTGTGTTTTTCATGGTCTCTATCATCATCATCCAAATACCAGTCTACATAGCAAAGACCTTTAACTCATCTGTTTTTTGTGTTGGGTGTGCAAAAATCATTCAAACGCTGACTTCAGTGATGGGATCTTGAACTCGTCTGTCTTTAGGTGGGGCATACCCAAATCAACCACATGTTGACATAGATAACAAGATCATCAAAATCAAAATGGTCTGTTTAGATCTTGGGTGAGCAAAATACACACAGAACCCATGGGTCCAAGCACCGGAAGTTTCAGCATGCAGGCGTAACGTCGATCATGGACATAAAACAGTCTGCTGTCGCCGACCAGTCGTGCCCAGACTCTGCTCACAGGTTTTGTCTGTTGCCATGGTATCGGTTGCTCCACTGTGGTTGAAGTGGAAGCACCTCATCAACATGAAAGTCCTTTTTTTGTAGTCCCAGTTCTTATAGAACAGGGAGTTCTTTTACAATGGGAACAAAGAAATGCTGTCTGTGTGTCTGTTCGTGGTAAAAATGTGTTCCACTCGCTCCAGACAAAACTTCTGGGACGATCTTTCTGAAAATTTGTAGGCATGTTCATGATGGGTCACAGATGATGCCCGATGTTTTATTTTACCAGAATAGCCATTACTAACGGTTATAAAATGATGATTACAAAAAAAATCAAAGGCCGATAAGGGGAATAACTACCACACTGTGGAGTTCTTTTCCTTCCACAAACTGGAAATTGTCTCCCCTCTTTGTCACTGTACTGGGAGTATGCTTACATGCTTTGCATGTTTTTTTTTGTGTGTTTTTTTTTAAACTAGGGCTGAGCCAAAGAGAAGCACTCAGAACCTGCAATCACTGCTGTATCACTGCGGCAATTTCACAGCGACAGTGGTCGCATGAGGCAACAGACAGGAACATTGCATGCGTGTGTGGGATAGGGAATCTCAGAGGACAGTGTAACACCAGTGCACTTTTTTTTTTTCTTTTTCTGAATGTTGATCGATGAGAATGTGAGAATGTGGATGGTAAAGTTGATGCTGCGTATTTCCATTTCGGTCTGAGACTGCAGCAAACTCAACTCGGGGTAGGAGCCGGGCGAGGCAGAGAAGTCCCACATGACACTGATGGGAATCGAACCCCGCGACCTCCCAGCCAGGAGTCCAGGACGCTAACCACTTTGCCATGGCGGCTGGTAATGCCAGTGCACTTAATCTGTGTGAATAAGTTCCTTGGCAATGCAGCCACTCTTGCGCTGTGGGTCAGAGTCGGCTCGGCTGTACCTGAGCTTCACGAAAGCAGCAGGTGTTTTCACTCGTTTACTGCATTGTTGCTGTTGTTTACATTGTGTCTGTATTACATGTAGAGAGTTCAAAATGGATACATGTTTGTAGATGTTAGCCATGGAGACAGTCCTGTAAAGCATGGGGAACGCTTCCTTCACTTTTTTGTTAACCGGTCTCTGTCTGTCTGTCTGTCTGTCTGTCTGTTTGTCTGTCTGCCAGTTCATATGTCTTTCTGTCTGTCTCCCTCTCTCTTTTTTCTTCTTCTTCTTCTCTCACTTTCTCGGTCCTTCTCTTTCTTTCTCATGATTTTTTTAATACACGCATACACATGCACACACACACACACACACACACACACACACACACACACACACACAATGTGCATACACACACATGCAAGCATATGTACACGTCAAGCATGCACGTGTGTCTGTGCATGTGGGTGTGCCCGTGTGTGTGTGTGTATGTGTGTGTGTGTGTGCGTGTGTGAATATCCCTGCCTCCCCCCCCCCCCCCCCCCCCCCCCCCCCCCTGCTCCTTAGCCTATACATGTTGCAAAACTGGTACAGCATAGGGTTTATGAGTGCTGGTAGGGTACAAAGAGATCTTGATCTGCATTTAATCCTCGGACTGGACTGAAACTGCAGCAGCTGGGAAGTGATACAAACGGGTACATGCAAGTGGAGGCCCAAATAGTTATGAAAGTCCGAGTGAAAGGATTATTGTCGGTCAGAGGTCACTGTGACCAAAGTTGAATTTGTGGTGACCCCGACTGAGGTCAAATCAGGTCATTGTTCATCATCAAGGTCAAGTAATCTAAATTTAGTCAAGGTGGTCCAGATTGGTACGGAAGCTTAAGGGAAACTGACTGGGTCACAGTAATCCAAATTAAAGGTCAAGTGACCCAATTGGGTTATGATGACCCAGATCAAGGAAAAAAGTTTGGGTGAAACAAATTGGGTTACAGTGACCCAGATTGAGGATAAAAGTCCCAGAATAAGTCGTTGAGACCGAGTCGAGGTGTCATGCTAAGGTGACAGACATTGGGGTGGGGTGACCCATATGAGCTCACAATCAGCAAAGCAGGTTATAGTGAACCTGGTTGGTTCAGAGGTGACAAGGACTTGAATGTGATTAGGATGACATTTGATCTTAACATGGGTCGTCAAGAGCTGCCTACTCTGACCATCTTGCTCTCAACTGGTCTTCATGTTGTGTGGGTCACACTGGTACAAGGACACACGTAAAACCACACACGGGTCTCATCGTTTCTAAGCTGCCTCGCCCACTCAAGTGCCTGTTCTTGAGGCAGCCACCTTGCTTCCTCTCCTCAACTTTGTTGGTTTTGGCGGCTAACATGTTTTTTGCCTTTCCTTTTCAAGTGCTCTTTGGCTGCTTTTGTTGATGGCTTGCATTGTCTGGCATCTTGGACATCCAGGCACTGAGGCGTCATTGGGGGAAGAAGGGACTCCAGAGGTCAAAGGGCGTAGTCCGCACCAGGCACTCGTTGGTCTTCAAGCGTGATCATGTCTTGCTTCTGTAGACTTGTTATGGGAAGTGGGTGAACAAACAGGGGTCCAGAACTCTGTAGAAATGTCATGGGAAGCGGGTGAACAAACAGGGGTCCAGAACTCTGTAGAAATGTCATGGGAAGCGGGTGAACAAACGAGGGTCCAGAACTCTGCAGAAATGTCATGGGAGCGCGGGTGAAAACAGGGGTCCAGAACTCTGCAGAAATGTCATGGGAAGCGGGTGAACAAACAGGGGTCCAGAACTCTGTAGAAATGTCATGGGAAGCGGGTGAACAAACAGGGGTCCAGAACTCTGTAGAAATGTCATGGGAAGCGGGTGAACAAACAGGGGTCCAGAACTCTGTAGAAATGTCATGGGAAGCGGGTGAACAAACAGGGGTCCAGAACTCTGTAGAAATGTCATGGGAAGCGGGTGAACAAACAGGGGTCCAGAACTCTGTAGAAATGTCATGGGAAGCGGGTGAACAAACAGGGGTCCAGAACTCTGTAGAAATGTCATGGGAAGCGGGTGAACAAACAGGGGTCCAGAACTCTGTAGAAATGTCATTGGAAGTGGGTGAACAAACAGGGGTCCAGAACTCTGTAGAAATGTCATGGGGAGCGGGTGAACAAACAGGGGTCCAGAACTCTGTAGAAATGTCATGGGGAGTGGGTGAACAAACAGGGGTCCAGAACTCTGTAGGAATGTGAAAGAAGTGTGAAATTCGTGACGTTTCAAACACATTGACCAAGAGATCTGGCGGCAAAGTGAGGCGACTGCTGGCAGAAACCTAGACAAATCTGAAAACATGTTTTGCTAAGGCTCTGCAAAAAAAAATGGTGACAAATGAATCACAAGACAAAACATTTGTCTTGTGATTAGATTATTGCTAAAGCTCTGCCCAAGAAACGTTGCAAACAAATCACAAAAAAAAAAACACTTGTGGTTCGTTTGTCAACATCTTTAGGGCGGAGCTTTAGTAATTTGTCAACATTTTTTGGGCGGAGCTTTAGTAATAATTTTTCAACTTTGACCAAGATTATTTGGACAGCAAAAAAGTTGCCTTGCAAAGGAACTTTATCTAATGGGTTTGTTGTAGGGTTTTCGGAACTCCAGCAAATTTTTTTTTTCTACTGGTTGCCTATTATGCATGTTATTTAGTGATTGGGCAGGAGTTGAAAGGTCATACTCCTGTTCTGCTTCTCGCTCCTCACACTGTGTCCCTCTGGTTTGCGTAAGTGAATCTAGATACACGCATTCTCACTCCACCTGCCACTTGTCAACATGTATTGTACTAGAGGAGAGACATCTGTTGGTGATGACGATGATGATGATGATGATGATGATGATTGTGAACATCCACACAGCACAGCTTGTCTGTTTTATCACAGCCTTCTGTGGCAGCAGAGATATTTTGTGCAACATTTTTTTTTTTGTAGAGGTGGTTTCATGTGTCATCTGTCGATCTCCTATGATTGTTCAATCCTGTTCATATTATCTTATAACTCTCTTGTACTAACGCTTGGGCTTGGGCTGGATATCAGCGTGGTAACCGCTTTGAACATCCGGGCAAGGGCAAGAGTGAGTACTCACCCTGTCGACAGAGAGAGTCTCATGTTCACTATCGGCTATTGTTTTTTTTTCTGTCACTTTGGATCATTTGCTTGTCTTTGCTCTGGAAATCATTTTCCTATCTAATAGAATTTATGAGGTGCTAGCAGTGTTGTTGTCACCTGAATTAGGTAGTGAAATTTGTTCTTCTTGTCCAGAGCGGACACAAGTTATCCATTCTTTAGTGGCATGTAAATTTTGTTTTTCTTTCATTTTTACGGGCCTTTCTCTCTCTCTCTTTTTTTTTTCTTTTCAAAACTTGGGAGTGATAAGTGAAAAGAGCAGCTGGTGCTCTTAGCACGGCCGGATTATTAGCTACCATGTTGAAGACTGCCTTTGTTGTTTATTTCTTTTTCTAGGATGTAATTCTTTTTTAATGGTCTGACCTATTCATGATTGACGTTTTTTTTTGTTTTTTTTTTTGAGTATGTGTGACAGCAGTGTGGTCTGCTGGGCTGTTCTGGTTAAAACTGAAAAACTGAAACTTGTGCTCTTAACAAGGCAGAATGGTAGCCAAACACTTGGTGGGGGTCGGATGTTTAAAAAGACTAAATACAGGTGGTTTTTTGTTACGCGTTCCACCTGCTGAAAAGATTACGTTGGAAAATATTTGTGATGAGAAAATAAGCAAGCTGTTTTTAAGGACTGGGCAAAGAATCGAAATGAAAAATGCACATATTGACTCGGACATCTTTCATAGCTAACTGCCCCTGCCCCCCTCCTCCGCCCGTTTCCCTAACACAAACACATGCATGTGTATATGTGCCGGTCTCATGTACTGAGGATTCAGTCTGTTTGGGAGGGTCGTTCGAGGCAGTTGATCTGTGCTGTTTCCCTGGGTTTCCAGAAGGTGTACCTGACAGCATGCAGTGAAACCTCTGCAGTCAGAACCCTCCGAATAAAGACCCCCTCTCTGTTCGTTCGTTCGTATCTTTTCTTCAATATCAGATGCTGCCCTAGTTTATGTGGGATTTACTTTTCCAGTGAAGAGTGTACAGAATCCCCCCCCCCCCCCCCCCCCCTTTTTTTTTTTTTTTTTTTTTTTTTTTTAGATGATAGCCCAAATATGGCCTTATGCACTGGGTTGGACCATAAACATGAAGTGAAGTGATCATACCAAGGTGGTACTGAACTTTGCTGTGGGCCCAGTCAATGTGTGAAATGTAAGATAAGTATTGAGCAAGGTTGGTTTACTGATGTTCTGAGAACTGCCATACTGGAAAGGAGATGAACAATCAAGTTTCTATATCTTATTCATGATTATGTGTAGAATATTATATCAGCTCTTTTCGAGAGGCCCTAGTTTCACTTTGAACACAACATCTCATAACGTAAAATGTTCTCGTATTTCTGACAGAAGTGATATGAATGGGTATATATGAGTGTTAGTACAACTTGAGTTTATGTGTGTGTTTGGTCGTAATGCTTTAAACTGTATTTTGAGATTAAAAAAGTGGTCTTTGTCATGTTTGTTTGCTGTACATGTACTTAACTTTAACTGTGTATATTTTGTAATGAGTTGGTGAAAAATCATGAGAGTCTGTGTGCGTGGATTCACATAGCACATGTATTCTCTATGATCTGCTCTCAGTCATTGAAACAAATTAATGGGAATAAACATGTGTGTTAGTGTGAGTGTGTGGAGGAGTGTGAGTTATGTGTATGATTGCGCATATTTATTAGTCCACAATCGGATCATGTCTCTGAATTGATGAGAGAGAGATAAGAGAGAGAGCGTGCGTGGTGTGCAGGCACACACATTGTGTGTGTTTGTATGTGTGTGTGTGTGAGAGAGAGTTTGAAAAGCAGACGAAAATCCTGTTTTGTTCAAGACATACTTTATGATTGATTCACAAGCTCAGTTTAAAGAAAATGGCATGTATAGATATTTACAAAATCTGTATTGTCTTGTTTTCTAGAAGGTGACTTTAATCTTTTTATTCAGAGACTATTACACTTTAATCTTTTTGTTCAGAGACTATTACACTTTAATCTTTTTTATTCAGAGACTGTTACAAACACTCATTCTGCTTTTTGTTGACATTGTTCTCGTACTGTAAACAATATTTGGTCCTTTTTTTTTTTTAGAGACTTTTGTGTTGAAGTCGTCTGTTCTGTTTTTTTTTTTTTTTTTTTTTAAATGTTACATGTTTAAGAGTGGTAAGATTTTTAAATAGTTAGGCCACCAGCCCTTCATCAATCGCTGCGCAGCCTTTCCTCGTAAAGTTGTGTCAAAGGGAATAGAAGTCAATCACAGCACATCATTGGTGCACCTCTCGGGATCTCTCTCCCCCCACATGACCCCAACCACCCAACCAGCCTTTCCTTCCTCCCCACACAATACCGCTGTCCCCGCCCCCCACACCCGTCTCCTCCTCTCTGCAGCCTCGCAGACCCGCTGAGGGAAAGCTGTGTGGTTTGTTTTCTATCGGGACGGGCCAAACATCACAATGTGCCAGGTGTGAAGCTTGTTCTTTTACCCTGTGCACTCTCAGTACCTTTCTGTTCTCTTTCTTTCTTTCTTTGTTTTCTTCTTGTGCATGTGTTTCACACTAATTATTTGGGGGTGTCCCTGTTGGTGAATATAGTTCTCACCTGTGTGAGTGGAGGGGGTGTAGGAAGCGTAGGCGCGGTGAGTATAACGTGAAGGCAACTCACTCCAGAGAATTGGTACTGGTTTGGGAGCTTCGACATACACTGACTAAGAGGAAGAAGTCATTCATTCATAGTTACACGCTGTCCCCCCCCCCCCCCCCCCCCCCCCCCCCCCCCCCCCCCCCCTCATGATACTCAGTTTTGTTTATTTAGTGGTATTCGTCGTTTGTTTGTTTGCTTACTTTTTTTTTTTTTACTCGTCTTGTTTTTAATTAGTCCTACACACCCCTCTTCATTTAAGATTTTTTGTTTTTGTTTTTCGTTTTAAATTTTTATTCATCCTCCCCACCCTCTTCTTTTAAAACTTGTTTTAAAATGAGGTGGGGTGAGGGTGGGGAGAATGTAGATGCCAGCTCTATTAGTGTCTCATGCTCTGCATGTTTTTTTGCTCTAAGTTTGAGAGTGAATATTCGGATGATAACTCCTATATTAAAGACGTATTCGAACAACAGACTAATAGAAGCACAAATGAGAAGCGTATGAGAGAAAGAGAGAGAGAGAGAGGAGGGGGAAGATTTGCACATTATTAGCATGCAAAGACGCTTTACAGCCAGCAGTGACAGAACAGTAAGAAAATAATAGGGGAGAGAGACGACGGGGGGGGGGGGGGGGGGGGGGGGGGGGGTCTTTCCGAATACCTGCCAAAGACAAAATATCCGTGCTCTCCGTGCTCACACACACACACACACACACCAGCTGCCATACGGATCCAGATCCAGAAAACGAGAAAGAAAGGGTGTTTGTTATACACTGTCTCGCCGGACTGCATACAGCACTACACATTAATTCAAAGTACTTGTCGTACTAAATTTACAATATTCAACTATTTACTAACTACTCCGATTTTTCTTTTTTTTTTAACTGGACAAATTTACAACAGAGGGAACGAGTGTATGTAATCAATCCTTAATTAAAATCCGGAAAACCTGACAAAGTGAAGGAAATGAAGGCAAATAGCTTCTCGGAACATCAAGTTTCTTTTCCTGGGAAAGAACATGAGGAAATTGGAATGGAAACCTTAGAAGAGAGAAGAGCCTTTATTAAGCTTAATACCTTCTTCAAAGGCAGAGCTAGACTAATTGATATCCCAATGGAACAACTAGTATTTAATAAAAGTACCACCAGGAGTGGCGGTCATTCTTATGCCATACCTGCATCAAATATTGACAGCCATTTACATTCGTTTTTTTTTCCTAGTTCTGTAAGGCTGTGGAATTCACTGCCGGGTGCCATCAAGATTGCCACAAATGCAGTCACATTTAAAAATCAAATTCATAAGGCAGTCTTGAGATCTGCATCTTGATTGACTTTTCTATTTTAACTTCCCCATATATTTTATGGTTACCTAGTCCGTAACCTGGCCATTGCTTTTAACCTTTTAAATATGTGCGACCCCTTGTTGCCCAATTTTGCTCCAGGGGCTAACGGGCTGAGTCGCATTCTCTCTTTTTAACATTCGCGCTGGTGACCTACTCATTTTTGAGTGGACCAGCTGTTTTAGGAGAAGAAGAAGAAGAGAATTAAATTTCCGTGGGTGGCAGACACTTCCTTTAGTCTCACGCTGATCCCATAGCAGAGGTGCCCACTGACCAGCACCATCCAGAACAAAAGCCTGGTTACATACAGCCTACAGCCTTGCCAGCGCCAGCTTCTCTCCTGCAGGATCGGTAAATGACAGAAATGTGTTTGGGCCAGCTAACATGTGTAACAAATGTAAACATCCACACACACACACAGAGACAACATTATATTAAAACCTTTGGCCCATACATGTTAAATTTCGAGAAAGGGGGGTGTAGCAAACCTCAGATTTTGTGAACTTTTTTAAAAAGATAGACTTGCTTTCCTCCGGAAAAGAGATCAATCGAAGTGATCCATCTATGTTGTTTTGCTCCATTACGAGTAGTATTGTTTCTCCAGTTCGGACGCCAGCAGACTTGCACGTGACAACTGTTTCGCTCCGTGAAGAACTCATCAGGCCTGATACTGACTGAATCGTGTTTACCTGCTGATGAGGACTTCCATATAAAGCAAAACTTCAAATTAAAAGATATATATATATATATATATATATATATATATATATATATATATATAGATATATATATATATATAATCGCGCAGATCTCATGCAGAAATGAAAATATCTATGAAAAACTAAAAGACCACTCAGTGAAAGGGAACCTAAGAATTTTCACATGAAATGGTAGGTGTAATTTTTTTTTTTCTTTCTGAAAATCAAACGGTGCAAATATAACAGACACAGCCTGTGGGGGCCAGTAATGGTGGGGAAAAAAAATCCACGTGGAAAGAAAGTACTTGTAGAAAATTCTAAGTCTCAAAACACTGGATGCCGCTCCACCGGTTTTAAGAGTTCACAGTTAATGTAGGACGTAAAAAAATAGAAATTGTAATAAAACCTGGGCCTAGTTGCCTTCGATTTCCAGATAAGGAGTGGAATCAATATCAAAATCTATGGTGGTTAAAAAAAAATGCATACTTTCAAAGACAGTTGTTTTTCAGGGGAAGGGTGCAGTAGAAGTAATCCTTCCGCAGTGTGTGTACTATGGGTATTATTATTCACCCAGCGTGGAGGTCAACAAGGCCTGCGAACAACAGCTGCTCCGTTCCGTGAAGAGCTCATTGGGGCAATTAATAATAATAATAATGATAATAATCATAATAATGTTAATTTTTATAGCGCCTATTCTCTCTAAAAATTAGGGCTTTAAGCGCTTTACACATAATATAATAAACATTGACACAACGGGCTGCCTACCTAGGTAGTGCCGACTGAAGAGCTGCCTGCCGGCGCATCATTCAGTCGTTTCCCGTGTCATCCGGTCAATATCTTTCACTCATTTTCCTTACTTTCCTTCATTCTTTCCATTCCTCACGCAGGGTGCATGCTGTGTGTAACATGTCATCCATACCAACGGCCAAACTGGCCTTCTCTTCCGAAAGCTGGTGATGTGATTTTATGTATGTGCAAGATGTGCGTGCGTTCACACACGGAACCTTGGTTTATAGTCTCATTCGAAGGACAATAATATGGGGAATGGAGCCAGAACAAAGGTTAACTCGGAGGGGAAAATCCCTATGTACCGAAATTCGAACCCGCAAGCCCAGGATCACGAGTCCGGCGCTCTACCAACAGAGCTGTCCCGGCCCCCATTAATTACTAGATCCAAGGTAGTTGTTCAGTGTAGAAACCTTCCACATGACCGAAAGGAAACTCTCCAAAATCGAGTAGATCCTGCTGCGTGTATGAACGTGTCTGGGGAACAAACAAACAAACAAACAAAAACTCAAAGAAGAGCACTCGGTAAATTGGAAAATAAGAACTTGAAATAAATTGGTACTCTAAATTGCGTTTAAAATGGCGAATAGGAAAATAAAACCTTGAAATAAATTGGTACTCTAAATTGCGTTTAAAACGGCGAATAGGAAATAAAACCTTGAAATAAACTGGTACTCTAATTGCGTTTAAAACGGCGAATAGGAAAATAAGAACTTGAAATAAATTGCTACTCAAAATTGCGTTTAAAAACAGCGAAACTTGGACATCTAAAAGCCACAATCTAAGGGCGGGGGGGGGAGGCAGTAACAGGACTGAAAAATTCTCAAGGATTAATTTTACACAATCTCAAGTTAAAAATACTGGTTTCTGTTCCAGAAATTGGAGTGGCTGACAGTTTGGTGCAGGCAGTGCAAATATAGATATGACTGTAAAACCATGTGTGTGTGTGTGTGTGTGTGTGTGTGTGTGTGTGTGTGAGAGAGAGAGAGAGAAAGAGAGAGAGAGAGAGAGAGACCCTTTGTTTGAACGCCCTTTGATTCCAGATAGAGAGTGAAACATGCATCAAAATTCGTCCCAATCGAGAAGCATAACTTTAAAAGACAGACTGGCATCAGAAGGAAAGGGGACCTGGGAAGAACTCCTCAGTGGGTGTGTTCTAGTCAGTTCCAGTGCCCCCTCAATGGGGAGGTCGGCAGGACCAGCCAAGAACTGCTGTTTCGTACTGTGAAGTGCTCAGCAGGCCTGCTCCTGGATCCTGAGTATCTGCTGTGTGATAAACGCATCCATACATGGGAAAAAGGAGAATCGAATAGATTCTTCTGCGAGTATGAACAGTTCCTTAAAAAAAAAAAAAAAAAAAAAAAAAAGGAAAGAAAAAGAAAACAGATGCAAAGCATATAAACGTACTCCCAGTTGATGCAAAGCAT
>JADBJO010001252.1:32500-37500 GCA_016801955.1 Conus betulinus | reverse complement strand
AGAAATCGAAATCGCTTATCACTTGAGGCTTACGTGTAGTCCTAGTCAAACTGGTCTGGCAAAGTTCGGACTCAAGACGTAGCCATGGAATTTGGTTTGGTAATATTCTGTTCGCCACGATTTTTTTTTTTTTTTTTTTTGACAACTACGTTTCAGACTTTTGGTTACATGGGAACTGGCACTGATTGGCCCTATCGAAACATGGCGTAGTGTTAGGGAGGTGGATCAAGACGTTCATCTCAACATTCAGCCAAGCTCCTTCTGAACAGCGTTGGCGGAAGGCTGATGGGGCGTCAATTTCACCATCCAGTTCTATTTCGAGTCTGGAGAGCAGCTTCGCTGCTGAAGAAAATGAACCACTTTGTGTGTGTGTGTGTGTGTGTCGTGGAGGGTAACTGACCTTCAAAAAACTCCCACCCCCCTCTGCCTTCCCAGTCTCAGACATACGGTAATTTTATACATTTGTTGAAATGTGTGTTTGTTTGAAACAATCAACTGATGCCAAATAATGTCCATAGTGTACTTAGTGCACTGTATATAGCTTACTTTACTGAAGTGGAGGAGGAGTAGGGGGGTGGGGGGGTGGGGGGTTGAGGCCTAGGGAAATCTTACCACTGCTGGGAGGTATATGTACATTGTTTTGAAGTCACCGGTGATGACACAGTCTGCTTGTCAACAGAACTTTGGAGACACGCTCTCCGCTCAGCCAGTATCGTTACTTCGACCTCACTGGGCGGTTTGCACTTTTTTTCCCAAGCCATTTAGGAACTTAAGGGCCTGTGGTGGGTGGGGGGGTGTTTTGTCAGCGTAACTTCTGCAAGTGAACTCTTCTTATTTTGTCCTACTTAAAGTGTAGTTGCCAGGCAACGTGACAGTCCGCAAGGCTTGTTTACCACCACCCCGCTCTTCCAAATACCATGACTACAGGACCTGGCTAACTGAACGGCGTAAAAGTTAGCCTCGTAGCGGCACTTTTTGATGGGGCATGCGCAGTATAGAAGCGCAGCAGGCGACGCCGTTTGAACCTCATGTTGACATTATTTAAAATAGATAAATAAATAGATTTACAAGTCGGGGGCGCAGTTTACGCCTGGGTAGGATCGAAGCTCGACGTTTCATTCTGTTGTTCAATCGTCAGATGTCGAGCTTTAGAAACAGAAAGCAACCACAAACGAGATTACACGGGCCACAGAATGCGACCAGCGCTTTTCCTGGCTGCCGCAATGTGGCAATATGGTTATTGTTGTTGTTGGTTTTTGTTTTTGTTTTTAAGTGTCCAAAATGGGTGGCAATGACATGTGCATTATTTCATTGTATCGCTTCCCAAAAGCGTTGTTAAAAAACAAAAAACAAAAACAATCTGACAAGCATTGATAGCGGTTTTTTTTTCCATTAGAAGTTGGTGGAACAACGTTACTTAGCTGCCAGCCATCTTGAATTTCACAGTTCTGCCTTGTATGGAAAGTATTCCCCAAATCATGAAAATACCCCCAGCCTGACCAGATTTCACGGGAATTTGAAGAGAAATTCAAATGGAAAATAGTATTTCCAAAATTCTCAAAATCATGATTTTGTTTGTTTGTTTTGTTTGTTTTGTTTTCTTTTTTAAAACGTGGAAAGTTTGTGTCAATGATGATGAAATGTTGCAGAATGCCACCCAAATGTCCTGCGAATGTTACAGCAGCTTCAAATAGAAACTGAAAGAGCTGGGAATAATTGAACACTTCTTTGGGTTAAAAAGGCAAACTTCCCTCTCAGCCATCTAGCTGGCTCCTGAATTTAAACTCTAGAAGATTAATATCAAAATGAATTAAATTGTAGTAAAAGTGGTGTATGTTGAACAACACAGTGGCAAAAAAAAAAAAAAAACAAGAGGAAAACAACAACAACAAACAAAACCCAACGATGGAAAGCATTAGAAAAGTAGTTACAGACGCAGAATCAAAAACTTACTTGGAGAATATTTCGACAGGGTCGCCCTGTCTTTCTTCAGCTCACTGTTGCTGTTGTGGCAACGAGGCCTGGTGGGAACCATCTACAGGACCACCAAAACCGATCTACTCCTGCCGTACATGAACATCTACAAGCCACAGGCCACAGTTTCAGCCTTCAAGAAACCAAGATCTTATCTACAGAGCCCTTCCTCACAAAAAAGTTAAAGAAGCCTCGAAATTAAGACCAGACGCCCCAGCCTGAACAGAGATCAAGGCTTTGAACTTCCCCCCATCTACAATCAGATCCTGACAACCGTTCACCCCCACACAACAGTCGGCCCACCAGGCCTCGCTGCCCAACAACAGCAACAGTGAGCTGAAGAAGACAGGGCGACCACGTCGAAATATTCTCCAAGTAAGTTTTGATTCTGAGTCTGTAACTACTTTTCTAATGTTGAATCCAGAATCCAGAAACCTATATTCTTATTTAGATGGAAAGAATGTGTCTCGCTGAACAGATCTGTAACAAAGGTTTAAATTCAGAGCAGACAGTGTATGAAACTGGATGCAGGAAGACGGTATGGTTTCAAAAGAAGAAGAAGAAGGAAAGAAAGACAGAAGAAAAAAATTTAAAAAAGGGTGGGGGGGGGGGGGGGGGGGGGGGGGGGGGGGGGGGGGGGGGAGAAGTAGGAGGGGGTCATTACCGAGGCTGTATTTCTGAATAGGAACAGTTATCTGTGATCAGCGTGTTTTTATTTTTTTGTTTGTTTTTGTTTTGATTTGTTGTCGTTGTTAAAGGGGCATAATTCATTTATCTCTTATTAAATATTTTCACAGTGTCACACATTTTGTTCTGTAAATTTGCATAATTAACAACTCTCTGGACAACGTACTGCGTTTGTCTGTTTATCATGAATTGATTTACATTTCTGACAAACGTAGCCTTCCCTGTGTTCACCGACATTATATTCATAGAAACAGCTGTTACAGGGAGATGAACTGTCCCCGTTTGTGTTGCTGCATGATGTGAAAAGTATGTTGTGATTTTTTTTTTTTTTTTTTTTTAAACTGCACATGAAGGTCAAATATATTGACTATCACAATTTAGTTGGAATAATTTTTCTTTTTTACCGCTCTTTAATTTTGTTTGCACTGTAACTATATTTATTTATATGTTGCATGGTTTCAGGTGTTAGTACTTCTCCCCTGGTGGGACCATTCGTTGTGTTTGTTTATATAGCTGTATGGCTGAGGACGTGATTATTGGTAATACTATTTGGTCTGTTCTATTAATTTTGTTAGACATAATTGTTTTTCATTATCACACACACACACACACACACACACACACACACACACACACACACACACACACATATATATATATATATATATATATATATATATATATATATATATATATATATGTATCTATGTATATATATATATATATATATATATATATATATCATATTGGATCGGCCATTGTGATACAATTACAAAATCAATTATTTATGACAACAGGGCAAGATCACCCAATTTCATGTACGTTAGGCACATTAAAAATGTTTCAATGGTGTAAAAAAATGTTTAGATAAATCTTGTTGCCTGAACGCTTTTAACATGGAGGGGGAACTGAGGGAAGAGGAGCACAGCGCCCAGAACATGTATTTCGATTGGCGTCTTCCCTCCCCCCCCCCCCCCTTTCCCCCTCCCCCTCCTCTCCTCCATTGATTGCCTCTCTTCTTCGCATTGTTGACTTAGCCAGTATACGTCTCAAAACGGCGTTGTTGTTGTTAGTGTTGGTGGTGGTGGTACATTTCTCAATGACCGGGAAGTAGATTGTTCTCTCCGAAGAATTAATTTGTGAAAACACGAAACAAAACTGTGTGAGAAGGAATTAAAGTTCAGGTTTTAAATACATTGTTCCAACAGGTTGATTCATATGTGCGAATTATCATAAGGAATTTCTACATTTGTAGGCGCAGTATGGGTGTTCGGAAAGGTGAAGGTCAGTCATCTAGTCTGTCCTCAGTATTCCCTAATGACCTGTAATGATCAGTCATCAGTCTGTCCGCAGTATTCCCTAATGTCCAGTAATGATCAGTCATCAGTCTGTCCTCAGTATTCCCTAAGGACCTGTTAAGATCAGTCATCTAGTCTGTCCGCAGTATTCCCTAAGGACCTGTAATGACCAGTCATCAGTCTGTCCTCAGTATTCCCTAAGGACCTGTAATGACCAGTCATCAGTCTGTCCTCAGTATTCCCTAAGGACCTGTAATGACCAGTCATCAGTCTGTCCTCAGTATTCCCTAAGGACCTGTAATGACCAGTCATCAGTCTGTCCTCAGTATTCCCTAAGGACCTGTAATGACCAGTCATCAGTCTGTCCTCAGTATTCCCTAAGACCTGTTAAGATCAGTCATCAGTCTGTCCTCAGTGTTCCCTAAGGACCTGTTAAGATCAGTCATCAGTCTGTCCGCAGTATTCCCTAAGGACCTGTAATGACCAGTCATCAGTCTGTCCTCAGTATTCCCTAAGGACCTGTAATGACCAGTCATCAGTCTGTCCTCAGTATTCCCTAAGGACCTGTTAAGATCAGTCATCTAGTCTGTCCGCAGTATTCCCTAAGGACCTGTAATGACCAGTCATCAGTCTGTCCGCAGTATTCCCTAAGGACCTGTAATGACCAGTCATCAGTCTGTCCTCAGTATTCCCTAAGGACCTGTAATGACCAGTCATCAGTCTGTCCTCAGTATTCCCTAAGGACCTGTATGACCAGTCATCAGTCTGTCCTCAGTATTCCCTAAGGACCTGTAATGACCAGTCATCAGTCTGTCCTCAGTATTCCCTAAAGAGACTGTTATGATCAGTCATCAGTCTGTCCTCAGTATTCCCTAATGCCCTGTGATGATCAGTCATCAGTCTGTCCTCAGTATTCCCTAATTATCAGTCATCAGTCTGTCCTCAGTATTCCCTAAGGACCTGTAATGACCAGTCATCAGTCTGTCCTCAGTATTCCCTAATGCCCTGTAATGATCAGTCATCAGTCTGTCCTCAGTATTC
>JADBJO010001252.1:2500-10000 GCA_016801955.1 Conus betulinus | reverse complement strand
TTAAAAAAAAAAAATGATTTCATTTACAAATAGTTTACAATAAATGAAGGAGTAGGATATGCTTGCTGTAATTGTCTGTCTTGTTTTTTGCGTTGCTGTTTCAGTGTTTGAGATAACTCCAAAAGCAGTGTGGATTGTTATTAATTTCTTTTTGAGGATTATTAACAGGATCATTGCAGGTATGTTGACTGTGTCACCTGCTCTTGTCATAGCGGTCGACAGTATACTCCCAAATTTATAACACAGCGAAGGAATGAGCAGCCAGACTGGTGGACAGTCGGGGACTTCTGTTTGCCCTTCTCTCATTTCAAGTTTTCTGTCTTGCAAACAGTAGGTTTTGTAATAGGTCATCATTTCTTTCTTTCATTTTCATCCCCCCCCCCCCCCCCCCCCCCAAAAGCCCTGAACTGTTTCTGATATCCAACTTACTCTCCAGTATGTTTGTAGACTTTTTGAAAAAACAAAACTTCTCACTGGATCTTTGACAGTTTACGACCTGTCTCGCAGAGAACACTTTCTCCGTCTGTTGCATTCTGAATCGTTTAGTTTAGCACTGTTGTAGAAGAATTTGGGCATAACACGATCCTTCAGACCACCCTGAGGTCCTGTGAACTGGATTCCAAGCCAAACACAAGCTTCTTTTGCGACCCATCGCTCACATTCTCCCTGCAGTGACTAACATCGTGAAGGAGTCGTGCATTTCTCGAATCTCCCCCTTTTGAGCTGAAAACGGCTGTTGTAAAAACCATGCTCCAGAAATCCAACTTGGACCCATATCAAACCTTTTATTTTTGTCTCTGCAGTGAACGACTTGTCCTTCATCAGCTGTTCTCATATCTGGTGACCCACTGTCTCCTTAGTGTTGACCATTCTTTTTTATTATAATCATTTTGTGTGAAATTTTGTGTTTGCTGAATTCTTACATAGAATTCCTTATGATTGGTAGGAAGAGTTATAGAGGTTTCACCTTCATTTCCTGCAGTTGTTTCCCTTGATTTTTAATCACTTTGTGATTTTTTTTTTTCTTCTTGCATGATCACATCTAAAACAGTCTTTTTGTTATGTATGGGCTAATCTGTTAAACTTAACAAATGCATTTACGTAGAAAAAAAAATTTTCAGAAATTTTAGTATTGGTGCATAGTTATTGCAAAAAAAAAGTTTTAAAATTCATTTGAGAAATTTTGATATTGTTGCGTAGTTATTGGTGAAAAAAATGTTAATAATAATTCATTAGAAAAATTTAAATATTGTTGTACATTGCTAAAAAATGTTAAGATCCATTACAAAAATTTAAATATTGTCGCATAATTATTGCTTTAAAAAAAAAATTTTTTTTTTTTGAGAAGAGAGAGAGAGAGAGAGAGAGAGAGAGAGAGAGAGAAGCAAAAAACTCACAAACGCTGTTGAGAATTAACACAGTAACAGGTGTGTTGCATCATTATGGTCAGCAGAAAGTTCAGTCATGTGACTGATTTTCAAACCCCCAGAACCTTGATCCTGGGCTCTCGTGTTACTGGCCGGCAATGAACCGAGTGATTTTTATTGGCAGGGAGGTTCTGGCACGTGACAGATTTCCATTACGATCACACCTACTTGACCTCCGGGCTGTCGTGCAATGGTCCCAAGGACGGCCCCGCCCCTCTGGGGCACTACTGGTGTGACGCCCCCTGGAGGCTGGTCACGGCGGCCATTGATGCCATGGCGAAGTATCCGGAGGAGGTGGACTTTGTTCTTTGGACAGGGTGAGTCTGTCGGGAATTATCACAAAATGTGTGTGTGTGTGTGTGTGTGTGTGTGTGTGTGTGTGTGTGTGTTTGAGGAAGGGGGAAGGGAAAAGATGGCTATGGGGGAAGAGAGGGGGGTGGGGAGGCGCAGGGTTGGGAGAGGATTGAGGGGTGAGTTGATGGTTGAAGTGAGGTCTGGTATAGTAAGTGGAGTCTGGTATGGAAGCGGGGTCTGGTATGGAAGTCTGGTATGGAAGTGGGGTCTGGTATGGAAGTGAGGTCTGGTATGGAAGTGGGGTCTGGTATGGAAGTGGGTCTGGTATGGAAGTCTGGTATGGAAGTCTGGTATGGAAGTGGAGTCTGGTATGGAAGTCTGGTATGGAAGTGGGGTCTGGTATGGAAGTGGGGTCTGGTATGGAAGTCTGGTATGGAAGACTGGTATGGAAGTGAGGTCTGGTATGGAAGTCTGGTATGGAAGTGGGGTCTGGTATGGAAGTGAGGTCTGGTATGGAAGTGGGGTCTGGTATGGAAGTCTGGTATGGAAGTGGAGTCTGGTATGGAAGTGGGGTCTGGTATGGAAGTGAGGTCTGGTATGGAAGTGGGGTCTGGTATGGAAGTCAGGTCTGGTATGGAAGTGGAGTCTGGTATGGAAGTCTGATATGGAAGTGGGGTTTGGTATGGAAGTCTGGTATGGAAGTGGAGTCTGGTATGGAAGTCTGGTATGGAAGTGGAGTCTGGTTTGGAAGTCTGGTATGGAAGTGAGGTCTGGTATAGAAGTGGAAGTGGGGGTCTGGTATGAAATGGAGTCTGGTATGGAAGTGGGGTCTGGTATGGAAGTCTGGTATGGAAGTGGGGTCTGGTATGGAAGTGAGGTCTGGTATGGAAGTGAGGTCTGGTATGGAAGTCTGGTATGGAAGTGGGGTCTGGTATGGAGTCTGGTATGGAAGTGGGGTCTGGTATGGAAGTCTGGTATGGAAGTGGGGTCTGGTATGGAAGTGGGGTCTGGTATGGAAGTGAGGTCTGGTATGGAAGTCTGGTTTGGAAGTGGGGTCTGGTATGGAAGTCTGGTATGGAAGTGGGGTCTGGTATGGAAGTGAGGTCTGGTATGGAAGTCTGGTATGGAAGTGGAGTCTGGTATGGAAGTGAGGTCTGGTATGGAAGTGGGGTCTGGTATGGAAGTGGGGTCTGGTATGGAAGTCTGGTATGGAAGTGGGATCTATACGTAAACAAAGGCAAACATGATTTTAACGAAATATGGCACAAGGAT
Organism: Conus betulinus; assembly: GCA_016801955.1. Taxonomy (NCBI): domain Eukaryota; kingdom Metazoa; phylum Mollusca; class Gastropoda; order Neogastropoda; family Conidae; genus Conus; species Conus betulinus. The sequence continues at coordinate 7,007 of JADBJO010001252.1, read as the reverse complement.
GAAATGTGATCTATAAGTAAACAAAGGCACACATGATTTTAATGAAATTTGGCACAAGGATGAAATGTGATCTATACGTAAACAAAGGCAAACATGATTTTAACGAATTTGGCACAAGGATGAGATGTGATCTATACGTAAACAAAGGCAAACATGATTTTAACAAAATTTGGCACAAGGATGAAATGTGATCCATACATAAACAAAGGCAAACATGATTTTAACGAATTTGGCACAAGGATGAAATGTGATCTATAAATGAACCCACGAAGAATGAGGGGACCCAAGATCTGGTACGAAAGATTACACAAGAAGTACTGGACTGATTTCAAAAAAACACACAATCATAGTGGAGAGATGGAATGCCTAAGGATGAACTCATGAAAAATGTTTGGGGGTGTGGAAACACTTCGTGGATCCGGATCAAGAGGTGGATCCGGAATCAGTTTGGCCATGGTGGAGGTCTGTGGTCACCACGGTGCCCAGTGGTTTCTGTTTCCCTTACTGAATGCCACAAACCACATCAGTTCCTTCATTTTTAGAAATGTTTTTTTTTTTACTTTCACCGTGTCTTTTGCAGTGACACAGTGGGCTCATATATCCAACGATAAGCTGACGGAGCGTATCAGCATGGACCTGCTGCAGAACCTGACAGACGCCATGGCCAGCAGCTTTCCGCACACCCCTGTCTTTGCTGCCTTCGGCAACCACGACTACTACCCAGCCAGTCAGTTCCCCGCCGTCACCAGCACCATCTACAACCGCACCGCGGAGATGTGGGAGGGATGGATCGAGGAGGAGGAGCACTGGCAAACTTTAGAAAAGGTAGGAAAATGCAGAAATTAGAGGAGGGGGAGGGGTTGGGGGGGGGGGGGGGTAGGATAAGCGTCTTCACCTTTAGCTAGCTACAGGTTCCTTTGCATATATTGAAGGAGTTTACCACTTGCTGTTGATCTGATCGGCTGGCTCTGTGCTTCCTGTTCATGAGTAAGATGTCTGTTTGCCACACTTTTTTTTTTGCTGTCCCAACCTCTGCGCCACCTCAGAGGCAGTGCACCCACGCTGCTTATTCCGACACCCCGTCCACAGCCACAGCCCGGTCGGCCCCGCCTCAGCCCCTGCACCAGCACCACAGGGAGTAGTCAATGTCATTCGTCAAGAGGCAACCCACTGGAGGAGACACTGCACTGTTGCTTAGTCACTTTGGTGGTGTTCAGTGGCGCCTGTTCTGATCTAACATACACAGGACACCACCTACTAAGACCCCTACTGATGACAATAATTGCTTAGTCGTGGAGCCGGCGTGAGTGAGCTCTCCCTCCAGAGGGCGCCACCGCGTCTGTCCGACGACAGCCCACATGGACTCGCCAATACCGGTGACCCCGACGGAACCAAACCAAGGCCACAGACGTGGAGAGGACATTGAGATTGAGGTCACCATGAGAGCAGGGGCATGAAGGGCAACAGAATTTGAGACTCTTTTTTTTATGCTGATCGATGAGAATGAAGATGATTAAGATGATGCTATGGATTTCCATTTCGGTCTGAGACTACATGACAGGGCTGTACTCTACGCTTCCTTTCATAACATATCCCGGAATCAACCAGGCCTGAGAGATACAGGCACCTGCAGTGTTGGTCAAGAAATTTGAGCAACACTCTCAGAAAGCGCATCCATTAAGTGGATGAAACTGACTGTGTGGTCCCAGTCTTCCCAACTGAGTCCGCAGCAACTCAACTCTGGGTAGGAGCTGGTCGGGGCAGAAAAAACCACATGACTTCTGATGGATTCGAATCCATGATCTCCCAGCCGGGAGTCCACGACACTAACCACTTCGCCATGGCAGCTGGTCTGTTTGCCACACTTTGCCCAGATGGTGTTCAGCTGTCAGGTTTGAAGCTCATACACGGTGGTTTGAACACTGACAAAGGCTGTGCAGACTATAGGCTGCCTTTGCTGAACAGTGGACAGCCACAGACTGGCATTCATGGTAACCTTAGAGGGCGGCCCAGCCTGTTGAACAATATTGTCTGGTCTGTGTTGGCTGTGGTGCCTGTCAGTCATTAATAATCAGTGTGTTTGAACAGGACTCCAACTAAGGTGAATAGTTAGAAAGGGAGATGAGATACTTATCCCGTCTGCTATACACCTTTGGGCTGCGTATGTTCATGTCCTTTTGTTTAGGATAGTTAACGGTGGAGGCCATATCGGGGTGGGAAAAAAAAAAAAACTATTAGGAAACAAAAGCAATAGTCCTCCAAAGGGAAGAAAACATAATAGAAAATCACAATGCCACTCTTCTAATTTTCGGCCACATGGCCTTTTTCAAGAGAAAAAAAAACAAAAACAATACAACTACGTGATGTCCATCTTTGGCAACTGGTCAGAGCAAAGAATTTTTTGCTCTGACCAGTTGCCAAAGATGGACATCACGTAGCTGCATTGTTTTTGTTTTTTTTCTCTCTTGAAAAAGGCCACGTGGCGGAAAATTAGAAGAGTGGCAATGTGATTTTCTATTAGGAAACAGATGACCATGGAGTCCAAGCCCAACAAGCTCTGTGGGCACATTTGTGAAAACTGAAACATTTTTTTTTTTTGATTATTTTTTTTGTATGCTGATAGATGAGAATGAGGATGATTAACCTTTACCAGCCGAGTCAGCCAATAGAGCGTGACAGGATTTCTTTCCCTTGTGCTGCGTCATGCAAGGCTGGCTGACGGACAGACAGTACATTCTGCCGTGTCATCCACTATGGCATGACGGGAACATAAAAAAAAAAAATTCCTACCCCTTTCCATAAAATGATCCAAGGGAAATAAGCTCTGTAACTAGTCTTGGGGATGTTGGAGCAAGTTGTAGACCATACTTTCAGTGGCCTATCGTGAACTTGGCTGACCCCAGGAGCTTTGAAACAAAGAAACTGGCGGCACCGGTGCGCGGCGCGTGGCACGTATTTCCTGTGCCAGAAAAAATGTCGGTCAGGCGAAGGGGGGGTAGTAGCGATTTCTCGCTAAAAGAAGCGCTTAAGATCATATTACTAAATGGATCTGGTGATGAGGGAAGTGATAGAGAGATAGAAAACTATGAAAGAGAAGAGGGAAGTGAATTGTTTGAAGATGCAGCCATCCCTTCATCTTCTGATTTGGTGTTGTAAAAGAACAGAATACAGTGTAAAAAAAGCATTTTTTTTCCTGCTTGTCAGACATGGTTTTCAGCGCACACAGTCGTGTATACACATTGAAAGTAAATGATTCGAAATTAGTATGTTCGATTAGTTGAGTGTTTGTTCTTTCCTGTGACACCTAACACAACATTGTCAGTTGTTGTCTAGCTACCATACAAATAAATGAAAAAGTGGCCAAATATGTGCACTGGCAGGGACTGAGCGCTATGCGCGCGAGAGTGCAGCAGCAGGGAATCGTGCCGTCCATGCCTCATGCCGCTCTTGGCTGGATAGTATTAAGATGATGCTACGGATTTCCATTTCGGTCCGAGAGTACATGACAGGGCTGTACTCTACGCTTCCTTTCATAATATATCCCGGCATCAACCAGGCCCGAGAGATACAGGCACCTGCAGTGTTGGTCAGGAAATTTGAGCAACACTCTCAGAAATGCATCCATTAAGTGGATGAAACTCGACTGTGTGTTCCCAGTCTTCCCAGCTGAGTCTGCAGCAAACTCAACTCTGGGTAGGAGCAGGTCAGGGCAGAAAAAACCCATATGACTCTTGGGAGTCTGCGACGCTAACCACTTCGCCATGGCGGCTGGTACCATTTTTTTTTTTATGGTGCAGTGGTTAAGGTTGCTGGTTGAGAGGCTGGTAGGTCATGGGTTCCATTATGTCATATCAGAGGCTTTGTTAAAGGGTTTTCCCAGTCCTTCCTGGCTTCTGCCCAGCGTTTGGTGCTCTGTGGGTTCAATTATTGTAGACTGGAGCCATGTATGTAGTTGAGTTTCTTCCGACTAAGGGATACATCTGTGTCGTAGTTGGAGGACAAAAATCAACTCTGGATAGGTAATACAGATGATTCTGATTTCAAATCAGTTTTGAGGGTTCATGTCTCTCTCTCTCTCTCTGTTTCCTGGTCATCTACTCGGTCGGTTGATGAGTCAAGAGATGAAAGTCATCTCTGAATAGGTGATACATGGTCCTCTTTTCAAGACGATTTTTGCAAGTCGCCATATAACGCTTGAGAAGGATTTGGTTTTCACATTTTGATGCCTTCTACTTCATTCTCTCTCTCTCTCTCTTTTTTTTTCCCCAAAACTCCTCCCCTCACCTTTTTCCTCTCTGGGAATCTTCACCTAAACATTGTCTTGATGACTGGGGAATTCTTGACCTGTACATAGTGTTTCCAGAGCTGAATTTTTCAGCACAGATAGACAGGTAGATGGACAGAGGGATGGATGGATCAACCGATTTTTTTTCCTTTTGGCCTCATGACAGTAGGGGTGTCGTCAAGGGCATGGTGGCAGTCATGGCAGTCAGCTGTCAGTCGTCAG
>JADBJO010001251.1:377500-459212 GCA_016801955.1 Conus betulinus | reverse complement strand
TGTGATGTACCCAATGTACGTTTCTTTCATGGTGTTTCACCAATGTAATCACCTCTTCGATATGTTGATGAAAAGGAGATGAATATGTAAGAAAAGTAATCCCCAAAATGCTGACAGCCACTGCATTCAATCTTAGTTTCAAAACAAAATCAGGAACATTTTCACTTGGAATGGAGATTTTTTTCCTGGTTTTTATTCCACTTTTCAGAAAATAAAATCATAAACAAATATATTTGGATAATTATGGCTTGGCAGTCTGATGAGAAATGTTATTATTCTGTGATCAATGGACTGTCACAATTTGCGTCATGAGGAGGAAGGAACCGCTATACCATGCAAGCAAAGTTACTCAAACTATGTACACCTTGGTTATAGCTTTTGCTTAATGCGCGAGTCTAAGATTTCTAAATTACAGATCCATTTTGTCTCCTGACATGTTCTTCTACTTGAAACAACTTCTCATAACTCGTGCATAACCAAACTGAAAGCATGCTGAAGCAATTTCCCTCCTTTCAACTGTTACCCTTTGACATCAAATCTTTCTGACTTTTGTGTCACATCTCAAAATCCACCAGAACATTTAAAAAAAGTGATAAAAAACAATAAACAGTAGAACATGGTTTTTTTAAATTTTAGAACTGAGCAAAAGCGTTTCCCAAAATCCTTGCATCTAAACATTGCATATAATCTCCATGAAGTAAGGTGACCGAGTGATGGTGCCTGGGTCTATGGGGACCACTCTACATGCACACTGCCAAGCCATAGCAAGACACGAAACATCCATGCCAACAGGTGAATTGTTCTGCACCTTGACAACCAAGAAGAGGTACCACTGGGGCGTCAGGGAATGTCTACAACCGACCACGTTAGTTGGGAACAATACAATCTAACCATGTATGTGGGGGTCTCCTCATATGAATCAAAACAGCTTGCATTCTACACGTTGTTACCACTTGCTGGGTCCTCATACACATTTTCACAGAAAGGAACATAAAAAATGGACAGAAAATTTGTAGAGGGCAAGAAAATATTGTCCATGGGGGCTCAGTCCACTGATGCCTTGGTGGGTAACAAAAGTGAACTAGTGCACCCAACCAGTTCACCAAATGACTGCACTTTCTTTACATGACATTCACTAAACATCACACCAATGCAATATATCATACCCTCTGCTAGACATACTTTGGTTAGATTTTCACAGACAGCTTAGTTTGGTGGTTTTGACAGTTCTAACTTTGGGTTTTCCTGATTTACAATAATAATGGGAAAAAAAAAAACCATATTCACAATAACGATACTGACCACTACAGATGTGAAGCAAACCAACAACAGGTCTACAGATATCTGTCGTCAAGTCATATTTTTCTGAAATGAAGAAATAGATCGTAACATGCACAAAAAAGAAACGGAAAAAAAAAAACAATCACTGTATGGAACAATATGAAACCAAGCAGGTAAACACTCACAATTGTTAATACAAAAGTCAAAACACACTAAAACTGTCAGAGTTGAGGAACAATTGGTGCAACAGAATAACAGAAGACAGTATGACAGAAGTGAAACGGGAAAAAGCACTTAAGCATAACATGTAATACCAGAAATATACAGATCTGTTTTAATGTACCGGGAAGTAAATCATGGTTAATTTATTAAATAAAAGAGACCTTTACTGACAAAAGTACATCAAACAAACATGCAAGCACGCACGCACATACGTACATGCACGCATGCAAGCACACGTGTGCACGCACAAAAACACACACACGCACGCGCTCATGTGAAACAGCATGGAACAAGATTAACTCTGTAAAACAGCACATCACCTGCCTGGTACTCACAAGACACCAGAACTTAAGTCTAGAAGACTGCAAAAAAAAAAAACCTGAAGGGTCCAAAGTGTCTCCTTTCATGCACGCATGTGCTTGCTACCCTCTCTACCACGCCGCCAAGTTCCCACAACATCAGCCAAATGGTACATGCCACATTGTAACTGTGAAATTCACAGGCATAAAAGTGGTGGGTTAAACAAAGGCTTTTCCCCCCCATCTGTGACGTGACAAACCCCACACCATCACATCACAGAGGCAAAAAAGTGGATGATGTACAGTGGGCCTGCACTGGAGATCCATTGAAACCTAGCATGATGAATTCAAGACTTCACAAAAAAACACCACTTGCAAATTTTAACATCTTCAAACATTACGTTTTTTTTTTTACACTTTTTTTCCCCCTCTAATAAGAAGTTCCGAATGGGAACTTCTAATCTAAAAGGTCCATAGTCTGTCATAAATTAACAGACACGCGCTGCATACTTTTGAACAAATCTACAAGTTGGTCAAATTACCCGAGGTGAAAACTGGCTACGCTGAAAAGAACTCCATCAAAAACTACAGGTGCAGATGCAATGATAAAGCTTATATCATCAATAACACAGCAACATTTTTAAAGTACAAGATACTATCGCAGTGAAAATCTATACATTCTCATTTCACCGCAAACGAAAGGAATTGTACAATAATCATCAAACAGTATTGCACCAACAGTTTACAACTCAACGCAAAAATAGAAAGGCCCACTGGCCTTGTCTTTAACAAAAAATCAACACCAATTTCTCATGTACGTTCAAATCTAAGCTTTCTGTTTCATTAAATGGCATATATGAATGAGATATTTTCACACTACATATACATTCAGAGGAAACCAAAATGATGAAAGAACCATGTACCCAAAATTTCTACGCTTCAAGGGGTCAAAACTCTTCAAAATACTCACAGATAAAAGTTGTGGACTTCAAAAAAAAAAAATCTGAACAAGAGTTTTGTTATGCTCCACATTTGACCTCAAATACACCACACAGAAAGTTAAGAGGTCTAATAATAGTAATAATAACATATTGGAGGTATAATAATAGTAATAGTAACATATTGGACCAACAGAAACAGAGAGGGAATGAACCACACAAATGTGCCTTGTGCTCCAGCTGCAGACTTTAAAAAAAGGGTAAGGATTTGTGGAAAATAAAAAAGGAAAAAAGAACATATCACAGCAAACGCTTTGACATTAAAAAAGTGTAAACTTAAAAACAGACAGCCAATATTTGAAGTACTTTGGAACATTTAATCTATTAAATGTACCAAGGATCAAACATTCTTGCTGGGATAATTTTTTTTTTTTTCGTTTTGCATCAGGTGAAACCCTGAAAGTTGATAATAGCCTCCCATGAAGCTGCTTTAGCTTTTGGTTGTTATTCGCATTCTCTGCGGCTGTAGTTGATGTCTAAAGAAGAATATTTGATAGTTTTAAGAATAATGGCAGTGTCAACCACACAAAGCCTTTTACAGGACTGTCAAGTCAATCAAGCTTATAAATCTGGGAAAAAAAAGTGGTCAAAAAATCTTGCGGAAAAAAAAGTTCTATCCTGAAAAAAAAAGTCCTATCCTGAAAAAACAACATACAACAACAATAAACAAGACCAGACCAAGCTGAGAGTGCCAGCTTTTTAACTTCACTTATCAGTTCCAGATAAACGAAAATGTAAAAAAAAAAAAAAAAAAACTGAACACATTTCACTGTACAAAACTGTACATGAACAGGGGCATGGGGGTCCTATGAGCACACTGCAGAGAGGACAGGCTGTATATTCAGTCTGGACAGTGTGTACAGTGCCTAGTCACCACATCACAACAACAAAGATGGCATGTGATCTGAAAACAGTATAAACTTTTCCGTAGTAAAGACAGGAGAATAGTCCAGAAGGCAGAAAAACAGTAGAGGTGTTCAAAGAAGGGGAAAAATGATGTAATCATATTCCTCTTTATTTTTGAGACTGAGATAAACTGCAAGGTTTTCTGCCTTGAAATATAATAAATAATTACTGGATTTCTAACAGGTCAGATACTGATGACGCTCATTTTCCTATGTCTCAACATTAACTGTGCAGCAACAAAAGCTAGTATAAACCAGCACAGAATATGCAACGTTAAATTCTGATCATGATTACTACCTGCAAAATAATCTTGTTCATTATTTTTCTTCAAATCTTGCACCATCAGTGCAGGTTATGTTGTAAGTTTGGATCAACAAAATTGTTCCAGGCCAGTGAAACCAATAATGGATATGATGCCTGAGAAGGCCGCAATCACGAGTCAATAGACTGCAGACAAAAAAACAACTTCATGCATTCTCCATCACAGCTGAGATTAAAACAGAGTGGAAGGAATCTGAACTGTCTAAACGAAATGTTCCATTTAATGTGTGTGTGTGTGTGTGTGTGTGTGTGAGAGAGAGAGAGAGAGAGAGAGAGAGAGAGAGAGAGAGAGAGATCCTTCAATTCTGAGAACAGAGTGGACCTATCAGTATTCCATCTCCTGTCGTTCTCTGCTCATAGTTTTTTTTTCAAAATAATTTCAGGGCTGTCACATGGAAAAGCAACTGTCAATAAATGTACATGAGTCTACATATCCCCCAAGCTAACTTTTTGGGAGGTTTTCTTTCTTCAACAATGAAAATTCTGGGGGTTTTCACATGGAAAGGATTCTGCCATCTTTTGGTTAAAAAAAAAAAAACCAAACAAATGAAGAAAACTTTTACGAATGAGATGTGTTATGACTGTCTATATGCCAGTTTATTTTTTGTTCTTGTTTTTTGTTCTTGTTTTTGTTTTTGTCAATGTGTGACACTGTTTAGTGTTTAAGTGCTGGTTGCTAGTAGCACTGGTGGGTGAGTGGCAGGTACGGGGGGGGAGGGGGGGGGGGTGGGGGGCTGGTTGAATATGCTCACAAACAGTGATGATTTGACATATAACGAAAGGGACTTGATGGCGAATGGCGAGTTGACTGCTTAAAGTTTCTGCATCTTTCTGTGGCAACAACACTGCAAGCTTTTTTCTGCTGTGTGCAGATTTTGCACAACATACAGTTTAATGAGTTTAGCATCAGCCACTGAAACCCAGTCAAACATCCACATTATTGCTAAAAAAACTTTGCTGCTGTCTGCCTCCTCTGTTGGGATAAGTCGGCAATGGTGGTTCTGTAAGCCTCTTTGAGCAATGTTTCTGATTGTGGTGGCATAATAAAAGCATGAATTCTGACAAAGTATGTGGCATCATTTCAGTTATTTTTGCCTCCTGCTCCACAGGCTGACTTGAGTTCTTCTCTTTGTGTTTGACTTCCTCCATACTGACAACTGAACTCAGTGAACTGCAACAAGTATCAGCTTTTCACTTCCGACAAATTAGACATAAGGCTGTTGCTGATTGGTTGACTGATGAACCAAGATATCTGAAGGGAAAGCTCCCTACACACGTCTATGTGTGTTCCCACTCACAACCATCCCTTTCACTTCTCAAACTTACAGTGTCTGTTGTAACAGGACTGTGTGTGTTCCACACTCACAACCATCCCTTTCGCTTCTCAAACTTACAGTGTCTGTTGTACAGGACTCTTTGTAAAATCAGTATGTTTTCCCATCCTTTAATTGATATGCTTTACGCGTTCATACCCTTTTGCTTTTTTTTTTTTTCCAATGTACATGATCCTGTATTTCACTTGGTGATTTACCCCTATTTGTATGCGATATAAATCCTGAACTGCTGATGTATGAGAAAGACTCTCATGATGAATTTGGTGAAACATGGAGAGTTATAGCATTACATGGAGCAGAAGCCCAAGTTTTGCATACGCCTGCCAAATTTCCATTCCACTGTTTTGGTATTTGTTTTCTGACAATATCAGTCTAGTTCCCAATGCAATATAAAGTGGTGAGCTGAATGACCCTTTGTGTCATGATAGTGACAGAAGAATTCACCAATGAAGTTGGGACACCTTGTAATGCAGTTCAGGCCTCTGCAAACCAGTGTACAGCAACATGGAGCATATGTGCTAGCAGTGTCACACTGTGTAAAATCAGTAATGATTGGGGCTCTGAAAAAAAAAGGTCATCAAAATAATAAACTTTAACGCTTTTTGTGGCACAAGCATATTACACACACAGGCACACCAGAGGACACCTGATTTGCAGCCATGAATGCCTGTACTAATAAAACAAGTCTTCACTGCCACTAAATAAAAACATTACTGGGATATCACACTCATTGAGCTATACACTATAAACCATATTAATACATAAGGTTCACTTTAACCATACACTACAGATACATGGTAATGTCCATAACTTAAGTATGTATCAAAAACAAGCACATAATAGTCACCTCAACTTTACACCATTGATAATACAGACAGAGTTCATTTTTATTTTTGCTCACACTTTACCCCCCCCCCCCCCCCCCCCCCCCCCCCCCCCCCCAAGCATTATTCCACAATGTTAATTCCTGTTTCCCCCATGCAAAGCCATAACCAGATCTCAGATGTCCACCAACCACCCTAGTTCAGTAGTTAGTGTCTCAGATTACCTGTTGGGAGGTCGTTCCCTCTAGAGCTGTTTATTTGTGGGATTTTTCTTCCCTGCTCTGCTTATACCCAGAGTTGAGTTTGCTGTGGGCTCAACTAAGAGACCAGGATCTCAGAGTACCATCATTCTCTAAATGTATATGTCTCTGCGAGTGTTGCTCCAATTTCCTGACCAGCACTACAGATGTCTATGCCTCTCAAGCCTGGTTGATACTGGGATGTAATATGAAAGCATGCATGAAGTAATGTAGTCTCAGACCAGATTAGAACTCCACAGCATCTTCTTCATCCTCATCTTCATCGACCAGCATAAAAAAAGACACAAATTTTACGACTCTTCCTGACACGCCCTCAAGGTGACCTAAACACCACAGGCAGTATAACAAAACAACGGAGGAAAAAAAACCTTCAAACTCACTGGAGAGATGAGAATTCAGTGCTTCAACCTGTAGAGTCTTCAAAGCAGTGACGTAAAGATCAGAATTTCATCATCACTGCATTATGATGTAATGCATGTGAAACGTAAATAGTGAGAGCGAAGGGTGGTGGGGGGGGAGAGGAAAACGAGGGGGGGGGCGGGGGAGGAGAAAGGGGGGATGGGGCAAAGCTGTGATTTGGTTCAGTCTTTGATGTTGAGGCCATCTGGTGTTGTAGTACTGAGATGGTGGATGATCTGTTTCTCCATGTTCTTTCTCTTGAAGGAGTTACCAGTGCTGTTTGCGCCAGACTACTGATATGAAGAAGTGGGTTATGCTGTGGGGGTCAGTGTTGAAGTGCATAGCCACAGGGGTTTACTTTTCCTGGAGGATGCTGTCCCTGTGCTCTTTACAGTGTTCTTCCAGTGTGTGCAGTTTGTCTCGCCAACGTAGATGCAACTGCACAGGTTGCAGTGGACGACGTATACCAAATCACTGGTTTGGCAGATGAAATTGCTCCTCATGGTGGAATGGCATCCTGAGGGCCCTTTAAAGGTGAGAGTGGTAGTGTTGAGGAAGGGACAGCATTTGCACTTTTGTCTGTCACAGCAGTTGTTGCCCAGGGAGTAGTGGTCCGAATGACCCACAGCCCCCCAGAACCACTACTCCCTGGTTCAAGAAGTAGTGGTTCTGGGATGGGGGGGGGGGGGGGGGGGAGGGGGGAGGGAGGGGGCAGTGTGTTACTCTGCTCTTCTGTTAAACAGGACTTAACATCAAGTGGTCCAGTGTGTATCACAGGTAACAGGTGTGATACACACTGGACCACTGGGGTCCACCAGTCAGTGCTAAGCGTTGTGATGAGTCCAGTGTGTTGCTCTGCTCTCCTGTTCAATCCAGGCCAACCACGTCAGATGAGGAGTACCTTGAACCTCTTCCATGACGCCCGCAGACCACAGGCAGTAGGTGTTGTTTACCTTAACTATACACCATAGGCAGTGGGTGATGTCTACCTGAACTGTACACTACAGACAACAGGTGATGTTTACCTTGATCGTACACCAGAGGCAACTGGTGCTATATACCTTAACTATACACCACAGACAAAATGTGATGCCTGCCCTGAATATACATCACAGACAGTAGGTGTTGTCTACCTTAACAATACACCATGGGCAGAGGGTGGTATTCATCTTAACTATACACCACAGGCAATAGGAAATATTTGCTTTAACTTTTAACCACAGGCAAAAGGTGATGTCTGCCTTAAGTATACACCACAGGTAACAGGCGATTATTTACCTTTACTATACAGGTGATGTCTGCCTTAAGTATATACCACAGGTAACAGGCGATGTTTACCTAACTATACAGGTGATGTCTGCCTTAAGTGTATGCCACAGGTAACAGGCGATATTTACCTTTACTATACAGGTGATGTCTGCCTTAAGTGTATGCCACAGGTAACAGGCGATATTTACCTTTACTATACAGGTGATGTCTACCTTAAGTGTATGCCACAGGTAAACAGGCGATATTTACCTTTACTACACAGGTGATGTCTGCCTTAAGTGTATGCCACAGGTAACAGGCAATATTTACCTAACTATACAGGTGATGTCTGCCTTAAGAATACACCACAGGTAAAGATTACAGGTAACAGGTGATGTTTACCTTAACTATACATTGGATAGTAGGTGTTGTATATCATAATTATACAATGCAGGCAACAGGTGATGTCTACCTTAACTATGCACTAAAGGCAATAGGTGATGTCTACCCTAAACTATACAGCACATGCAATATGTGATGTCTACCTTACCTATACAGCACAGGCAATATGTGACGTCTACCTAAACTATACACCACAGACAGGCAATAGGTGTTGTCTACTTCAACTTCAAACCAAAGCAATAAGTGATTGCAAGCAACAGGTGTTGTCTAAATCAAATTCAAACCAAAGGTGGGGTAAGTATGTATGTATGTTGCTTATAGCCCAGCCGACCACAAAGGGCCATATCGGGGCTGTCACCACGTTAAAATCAACTCACAAGTCATTCATTCACACAACTCATTAAAATACATCTTCTTAAAACCCATCCGAAATTTTGTTAAAAAGCTTTTACTGTAAAATCTCAGATCCAATGAAAAATGTTAATCTCTTTCAACAATTCAAAGATCACATAAAGCAAAAAGTGATGTCTTCCTTATTTATACACCACAGGATGTCTACCTTAACCATGCTGTACAGGCAAGAGATAATATATACCTTAACTATACAACACAGACGATAGGAGCTGTCTGCCTTTACTACACACTACAGGCAGTATGTGATGTGTACCTAACACATCACAAGACACTTGGTAATGTCTATCTCAACTCCACATCATAGACATCTGGTGATGTCTATCATATTTAAACATCATAGACACCAGGTGTCCGTCTACCTTAGCCATCCACCACAGGCAACAGGTGATACCTACCTTACTTGAGCACCACAGACACCAGGTGATGTCACTGAATATCATCAATATCTTGAATTTTTTTTCGTACAGAATGAGGGTCTGTGTTGGTAGTGTTAATGTTTACCTTACTAACATACTACAGACAGTTGTCTTTCTTCTTTTGAGAGTCTGTGTTGGTAGTGTTAATGTTACCTTACTAACATACTACAGACAGTTGTCTTTCTTCTTTTGAGTGTCTGTGTTGGTAGTGTTAATGTTTACCTTACTAACATACTACAGACAGTTGTCTTTCTTCTTTTGAGAGTCTGTGTTGGTAGTGTTAATGTTTACCTTACTAACATACTACAGACAGTTGTCTTTCTTCTTTTGAGAGTCTGTGTTGGTAGTGTTAATGTTTACCTTACTAACATACTACAGACAGTTGTCTTTCTTCTTTTGAGAGTCTGTGTTGGTAGTGTTATGTTTACCTTACTAACATACTACAGACAGTTGTCTTTCTTCTTTTGAGAGTCTGTGTTGGTAGTGTTAATGTTTACCTTACTAACATACTACAGACAGTTGTCTTTCTTCTTTTGAGAGTCTGTGTTGGTAGTGTTAATGTTTACCTTACTAACATACTACAGACAGTTGTCTTTCTTCTTTTGAGAGTCTGTGTTGGTAGTGTTAATGTTTACCTTACTAACATACTACAGACAGTTGTCTTTCTTCTTTTGAGTGTCTGTGTTGGTAGTGTTAATGTTTACCTTACTAACATACTACAGACAGTTGTCTTTCTTCTTTTGAGAGTCTGTGTTGGTAGTGTTAATGTTTACCTTACTAACATACTACAGACAGTTGTCTTTCTTCTTTTCTCAGCTTCCAGCCCTGAATGGCATTACCTCCACATCGCTCATTTCAGCTCGCCAATACATAACCACACCCAGGTTTGTCATGTCCACTACTGCACACTCCATGGAATATCTCCCTAAGTATGCACCATAGAGAACAAAAGGTAATCTCCACATTAAGTACACACCACAGACAATCGGATGATGTCTACATTAAGTATACACCACAGACAATCGGGCAATGTCTACATTAAGTATACACCACAGACAATCGGGTGATGTCTACATTAAGTATACACCACAGACAATCGGGTGATGTCTACATTAAGTATACACCACAGACAATCGGGCGATGTCTACATTAAGTATACACCACAGACAATCAGGCGATGTCTACATTAAGTATACACCACAGAAAACAAAAGGTAATCTCTACATCAAGTACTCACCACAGACAATAGGGTGATGTCCACATCATATACCACAGACAACACGATGATATTCTCTTGAAGTATACACCACATACAATAGATGATGCCCAGCTTAGTTATGTACAGGACAGGTTAAATTCAGCTTAAGTATACAACACAGACAACAGAATATGCCTACCTTGGTTATACCAGACCACAGAGGGACGGTGCATTTCAAGTAAACAATACAGACAAAAGGCGATGTTCACCTTGACCTGAAACAACACACAGTAAGTGATGGGCACCTTAGTTACAGGTAAAATCACAGGTAATGTCCACTTCAGTTACGTACCACAGACCACAGCAGCGCTGAGATTTAGCTAGCCAGCGGGGCTCCTTACCCTGAGGAGCTGAGGCAGCCCAACATTTCATCGTCCAGCCCGACCCATTGCTCAGAAAACGCCACATGTCTCGCCGTGACAATAGGCATGCGCTAAGCGAAGCTAATGCAGGTCTTTGGTGACTGATGGCACAGGCACGGTGTTTGATGACGACAGATGTTCTCTCAGGTCCTAGTGTGTGTGTGTGTGCTGTGTTCTGCATGTCAAGGTCTGTGACCAGAGTACAGAATCTCTACTGTACAGTCACCATCCAGGCAGCTCAAACTATAAACTGAAGTCACCTGAAGTGACTTCTAGGCACAATCAGCGAGTCGGCAAATGTTAAATCTCAGCCCTGCATAGGCGATGTGTATCCCATCTAATACCACAAGAAACAGATGATGTCTACTTATTACATACCCACAGGCCATGTCTATTCTGTAACAACTTGCCAAACCAGCCATGCTCCAGCATCACTAATATCACACCATCTTTGCACAATAGTGCAGCAAACACAACAAGAGTATGGTTATATTTCACCAAACGCCTGGACTCCTAATAGTCAATTACAGTATTTCACCTAAAAAACAAAAAAATTCAAATGCTAACATATGAAACAACAGCAGCCTAACAAGTAAATGTACTGTGTGATTAATCTACTAGTAAATGTACTGTGTGATTAATCTACAAGTAAATGTACTGTGTGATTGATCTAAATAAACGTAGCAAAACATTTGAGCATTTCATTTTGTGTGAAGACCACTCTCAACACTGAACTCTAGCCAAGCTATATTCACTGATGATGCTCCTGACATTTACCTTCAGTGATGGACACTCTGTAAAAATGACAACAATCAGGACATTTTATTGCTGATGCTGTTAAAAAAAAGAAACTTATCCCCCAGAAGGCAAAAGGATTGAACATTACTGAAGTAGACAATTCAGGTAGGGTGACCATCAACAGCGACAGGGACACAAGAAAAATTCATGCTAAGAGCAGAGGCGGATGCATTCCCTTGCTAAAGGAAGAGGCAGACACTGACTCAGTTCACAACTAGTAATGAAGTGTGAATCATGGGAAGTTGGTCCAAGAGACTGCACAGTAGTGAACTGTGTTGAAGGATGCACTTAGCTCCCTTTCTGTCTCCCCCTTTCTCTCTGTCTCTCTTTGTTTTTTTTGCTTTTTTCCGTTTGTTAGTCTTGAGCAATGTTCTAACCAGTTAAGAATCAGGCATTTGTTTGGACGTGCAAGTATAAAAAAAAAATCACAGTGTTGAACTTTTCAGAAGCTATGTATATTAATGGATGCCCCTGACACTGACTGGTAAATGACAGAAAGTCTGTGTAAAATACTACCAGCCAGGATATTTTTGTTGTTGCTGTTTCTTCATGACATCACTCACCCATCACGTTTTTCATCATATCTGCCCAGACCTATCCTAGCCAAGACTGTTCCATGAAAGAACACAGTGTCTGGTATATACGATTTCAAGCCTTAAAAATAACTAATACACATTCTTCTTCTTTAAAAACAAAAAAAAGACAAGGAGCATTGTGTGAATAAAAAGCATTCATATTTTTCAATGATCTGTCATTAAGTTTATAGAGATAGGATTAAACTTTAAAAAATTAGTTTGAATTTTTTCTTCATTTTTTTCAAACTTTTTTCTTCATTTTTTTCATTTGCCACTTTTTTTTTTTTTTTTTATAGTATATCACTGTGCAAACAGTAAATCAAATGTTCTTTCTGGCTGACAGTACACGGTTATTATTTACATGCAAATATTTTGTAGACACACACAGTCATACACAAATGGGTTGATGACCTCTTCCCATCTGAGAATCTCTCATTCTCACAAAAACAAAAAAAGAAAACAACCAACTAAACAAACAAAGAAAAGAGAAAGAAGAAAAAAAAGAAATTACAAAAGAAAAACATAAAGAGCACTCAGCACACAACCTCTGCCAAGGTCAAACCGCTCCTGGATCCAGTCTCAGATCCGGATTTGCACCACAGTTTACTGGTTCATTCTTGAGCCCCATGTCATCCACCACGTTTGGTTCACACTGTTTCCACCATGTTCACCTGACCTTGCAGACCAGATCCAGGATCTACCTCTGACCCACATCCACACCATGAATGTGTACCAGAATGAAATGTCTACGTCCTCTGCCATGCTCCATCTCTTTTCACCACGTTACTTTAAAATTCAATGTGTTAGTTCTCTTTATGTACTGCCACCAACAAATACAACTGCCATAACTCGATTTTTTTCTCTCGCATTTTTGAGATTTTTGTATACTATAACTTAAGAATAAGACTGGGCCGAGGGACATAACACAGCCTATTCCCAATCACATTATCCTAAAAATAAACATGCGGTAATCAAAATATGTGTACTGTAACTCAGCTCCAAGTATATCTGGTGAGGATATAAACAATCAGTTTTTTTTCTCATCTCATGTAAACTTTGATTTTCAGACTTACGGCAGTTGTATTTCCAGGCGGCAAAAGAATAAATGTGGGATTATGCAAGTGCCTGAGTGTGCGCATGCATACCTAGATACATTTTGCATACACATGGGTACGCGCCCTTGTGTGTGCTTACTTAAGTGTGTATTTGTGGTGTGCATGCAAAGGACTTTAAAAAAAAAACTGTTCTTAATGTTCTAAGTATTTAAGAAAGAATTGGTTAACACTCTACACATCTTCAATGTGACCTTACTGTTAATCTTGTCAATCAGACCAACTTGCTGGTCTCATAAGCAAACAGATGCATAAATCAAACAGATACATAAATCCATGAAAAAATGGATGAATACATAAATTATCAAGAATTGTTCTGTTAAAAGACAGATATTTCAGGAAACATATTTCAGTAAACATAGAAATGAAAAATAAATTCCAACAATTAGCTGCACAAAACAAAACTCAAAATATTGATATTGTTCAATGATCAATATGCTCAACAGTTGTCTTCACTTATTTTTTTTTACCTTAAAGTTATAGGTTTCAGTGTCTGTAACACTCAGTAATTTTCAATGGCTCATGCTATTCAAGTTCAGTGATCAAATCCATGGGTGTTTGTTGACTGATATATTTCATATACAAGTTGATTTTAAGCACAGGGGATATATGTACAGTCTGCAAAACAATTATTGGTTAAGTAAACACCACATAAAAAAGTGTTGTTTTTCAAAACACATTGAAAAATACTGTAAAAAAAAAAAAGATCCCTTAGCCTGCCAGGGGATTTGGTTTATAACAAAACAGTAGCTACAGGGGGAGTTTTTGCCAAACCATAGGTAGTTGTTGAAAAAAAAAATTACAAAAAATCAAATTCTGAACTCACATAGGTAAAATATTATACATTTTCTGAAAGCAAAATGAGTGCTTAGTGAAAGAACAATGTGTTTTATACATGCTAAGAATTTTAAAAAAAAAAAAAAAAAAGAAAAAAAAATGTGTGTGAGGTCTGTTCCCAAAAGGACATCATACTACCATAAGGGGGGAGCAAACTATGCTCCATTCCAGAAAGGACATTGTGGCAATCTGCAGATCAAGCATGCAAACAGAACACACCCTTACCTTTCAAGAACCTGCCAGCTACCCGTCCAAATTAAAGTGAAAACAAAAACTGTATTATGCAAGGTGAGCATGCAGTGTTTCGTTTGTGAAGCACATCATTTCAAACTGAAGGTCTAAACACTGCAGCTGCTCAGTCAAACCATTCTTAGCCATTTGAACAGAAAGCCACAGGACAACTACCAGAATGAACAAAAGTCTGTAAGAAAACAAACATTACATCTGTCATCATACATGGGAATGGATTTCATTGATTCATGTGTGGTAGAACCGAAACAACAAAGTGTCTCTTTCTCTTTCTTTTCTTTTTTTTTTTTTTTTTTTTGGCAAAGATTAGTTATAACATGAACATTTGTTTTCTAAATGAGTGAAATTTGCGTTGGTAAATTCCTCTCATCTATATATTACAAATGGGAGAAAAACTGTACACACATTCAATGAAGCCGTTCTTTGTCTTCTTGTTGAAATGAAATGACAATGTTAATCAACATGACATAAATCTCGCAAGGAAAAAAAATTTGAATAATTCTCTTTTATTTGATAATAATAAAAACTCATTCATGTCCACTCAAAAAAAAAAAGTGACATGCAGAATCTTCATTTTTATAATTTGACAGAAATGTATATTGAAAATACAAGCAAGAAAAAACCGATGGTCTTAGTACAAAGTCCAGTATGCTCTGCCAGTGTCCATAAATCCATGCTGGATATAGTCTCAACTGTGAGATATATGACAGCATTTTTAAAAGAACAACAACAATAATAAATGATAAACAATGCATCCTTGGAACAACAAAACATCACTGTATGAGTAGCAGGTGATACTCTGTCAACAATCACCACATTTCTGTTCTGGTTAGCCAAGACAAAAAGCACACAATCTATTTTGCCATGAAAGGAGAAAGAACAAGAAGAGCCCAGACATTCAACAACAGACATTCCGTGTCAATACTCTGGATTCACCTGTGTCAAGCAACAGGTCAAGGTGGCAAGTCTAGATCAGAGAGAGCTGTTGTCACCCTCAGTCATGAGCATTGTCATCAATCATACGGAGTCAAGAACAGATGCTGACCGCTGTCCCTTTCAATCACAATAACTGTCATCATCATCATCACAGAACCTGTCAGCATCCATTACGAGTCATGTCATCATCAATCACAGTAACTTTAATCATCAAACAGTCACCATCCATCA
This sequence comes from Conus betulinus, assembly GCA_016801955.1. Classification (NCBI taxonomy): domain Eukaryota; kingdom Metazoa; phylum Mollusca; class Gastropoda; order Neogastropoda; family Conidae; genus Conus; species Conus betulinus. Next base: position 443,530 of record JADBJO010001251.1, on the reverse strand, counting down.
TAATCCAGGTCATCATCCATTGAGGTCACAGGTCATCGACAGTGTCGCACAGCAGGGTTAGCAGCAGTCTGTCACGTTCAGAAGCGTCCCTGACCTTCAGGACAGATGCTGAGAGATGAGCAGCTCCACCTGGTGCTGGATCCACTGGAGGATGTCTTCCTCTGGACTGCTGACCTCCTGCTCTCCACCGGTGAACAGGTTCAGCCCCGACTCGTCCTGCCAATGCACCAAACCAAACAATCCTCACCTGCCTGACCTTGCCATGTCAGCACCTTGATACACCCTCAATCCTCTATCTACAGAGACATGCCTGATGTTCTCCTATGATTGCAATAGTAACAAGCATAATCTATTTAGAGTGTTAGTGTGTAGCATGAAGATGTATGTATTAGGTCTGTGTTTGAAGACAAAAAGCGCTGGTTCTTTTTCATCACATCAAGTCAGTGAAGGGGTTACAATTTTTCATCAACATCCTCTTTCTTTACTCCATCTTGTCAAACCCTGCTGCTCTCACTTTGTCTAAAACTGCGTAATTCTGTGAAAAGGTGTACATTAAGGGTACTATATACGACAAAAACACCACCACCACCACCACCACCACACACATACACGTACCCGCGTGCGCGCACACTTACATCATTAACTCTTTAACAACTGATCTTCCAGCTCCATTTTCCTCCGTTATCACCTATCAACCTATCTGCCCTATCCATCCACTAAGGATGACTCCAGATCTCTTTCCAACATGGGCTATTGAGGAACATCAGAGCACTAAGACACAGAGTTCGAAAGCATCTGTTGACCTGAAAGCTTTGAATCTGACCCACATGTGTGACAGTGACAGGGGACTGCACATGACTGTTTATCAGCTCAGTGGCTGAATCAGTAATGACCGTTCACAGAGCAGAGTGTACACGTGTGTTGGCATTCTCTTCAAACTTCAGTGACAGTTTGCAAGATAACCAGGATGCATGAATTCAGTGCCGTAAATCAATTCTGGGTCTTCACTGAAGATGAGTGACAACAGTGGTCAACTACAAACATCAAGAACGCACAGACAGACACATGCGCAGCTAAGTACATCTATGAATAGTTTTTTCTTTTCTAAAAATAAAATTTGGAAGGATTTGAACAACAAATTTTGTTTGTTATTTTCCACCAATCAAAAGTTTGTCTCCTGCTGTGAATATCACATTAAAAACCAATGAGGTGGTTAATAAAAGTTACATATATGCCAGCATGCACATTTAACCTGTTTGATCTTGAAGATGAGCTTGCCCTCATGTATGCCAGGCACCCCAAGGATAGCGTCCACGTCAATGCTCCACTCCACGTCCCAGCTGCCCCAGAATCGACAGCGCTCCAGCAGCAGTACATGTCTGTGGGGACAGTGAGAGTTCAGCGACCAGTGTGGCATTTCCCTTCAGTCCTACGTCCATTTGTTTCTTCAGAACAAATCCTTTTTTTCCTCCTACTCACCTGTCTTAACCAATGCTTTACCCCTGATTGCCATGGAATAAGACCATATTAACAGGATCTCCCTCCTAATCATCCCCACCACCTACCCCCCCCCCCCCCCCAAAAAAAAAAAAAGGGTGCAGTGAACTATCCACACCACCTAAACCAGTTAGGCTGAAAGTGTTATCCCCCCTTAGTGAGTTCACTTCATGACTCATACCCAAGCATAGTTCAGTTATTTCCTTTTCCTTGGAAAAGAAACACCACCACCCCAACCCCCCTCCACATCCCTCCCACCCCCCCCCCCCCCTGTTCCCTGTTATATGGCAGCCCAGGAAAGGCTGTCATTTAACCCTACACAGGCAGATAATTTGCCAGGCTTACCTCTTACACCAGAAACCACTTCAACCTTGAGTGGAGATAAAGGCAAATGAGGTCTGGGCTCTCTCCGAAGAGGTTCTCTTGTGGAACACTGTGGTAGCTAGCACGGCATGTGCAGTTGGTTGGAAGTTACAGACAACTTTTGGGAGTGTGTGAGGATAAGTAGCATTGGGAGCATTTAGTTTCTCAGCTGCCACCCCATCCCTCCCCCGATTACCCCACTGACCCTGTTCATTCTGGCCGATCTGATCATCCAGCATCATCACTTCCTGCCTTTTGTATTTTTGGCATGTTTGTTGGCACATTTTCACAATGTTCCATTTAGTTTTCCTGTAGGTGTTTTTAAGTATACTTACCTGTCCAAGCATCACGACACCTTCTCACCTCTTCACTTTGCCAGGAAAAAATGTGAAAACTGAACTACGTTTGGATAGAAGTCTCAAAGTGAATTCACTTATGGCAATCATTCTGTCAGCCTAACTGGTTAAGAAGTTACTTAGCTCCATGCTCCCAATATCATTTTACTTTTTTTTTCTTGGTCCTGATAACATGGTGATGTTCCACACCAAGCAGGGATAAGGTATTTGTTTGGACAGGTGTCATAAAACTACTTTTAGTAGTAACATTCTTTTTGTAGTCTTCACTGACAAACTATCTTCCAAAATATGCATGCTAATCAGATTTGTCATTAAAATGTGTCAGTTATTGTCAGGTCTTCTTCAGAGTACATATTCTTCTTCCTCAGATTTTTTTTTTTTTTTTTTTTTTTAGTTAAAAACAAACTACATTCACACAAAATCCATTTTAACAAATAAGGGTTTTTTTTTTTTTTTTTCTTTAAAATATTTCTTACATATATTATTTAAAATATACTTTTCTGGGTCAATCTTACAAGAGGTACAATAATTTTCTGAGTATAAAAGGCAATTTTTTCCCCTCCAGACTGGACCCAGCCCTCTTCTAATCCAAAAAGCCTTACGTATGGTTAAAATCAGTGTTGGCATCCCAACAGGCCACAAACTGTGTCATCTACCAGTACATTCAGCCTAAGTGTCAAAAGAGCTATGATCCATCATCCTGTAAGCTACCCTGCCTATACAGCATACAGCAGGATGGTTTGGGGCTGACTACACACCTGATTTTGTATGCAGGGAACTTGGTGCACGCTTCTATCTGATGCACCTTCGTTGTGGTCAAAAATCAAGTAGTCAAGCCTATATCTTAAAAGTGCCTCCGAGTCCCAAAATCATGATAGATGGGCAGGTACACAATGGCAGCAAGAGCCAGAACAAAAACTTTAAATTGCTCCTCAGAGTATAATCATCCTTTGCCCACATGATTTTCCAACACACACACATATACAGAGACAATAATATGCATACACACACAACACAAATACACACAGTGTGTGGACACACAAACACGCATCAAGAGCACCTGTTAGTGATGAGAAGAATGTCGGCTCTCTCCTCTTTACTGAGAGGGGCATGGGCCCAGTACCGGTCCTGTTGGCTTATCTCCCCTCTCTTCAGACTCCTCAACAGGCGCTGGCCTGATGCCTTGTACTCTGAGTAGGGTCGAAGGCCCTGAAGATACAATGGTATCACTTACAATCCAGTATGCATGTACAATCCAGGTATTATACATGTATGTGTTAAACGGTATGGTTCAGGCTTCGTTTGTGCATGTGCACTGCCATAATCTTGCATCTTTGAATAAAGTATCCAAGGGAAAGTTATGAAACTGTAACATGAATTGTTCGATCATTGTCTTTATATACAGGCTACTTTAGAAATAACTCGGGAACCTTAAAAATTCAACAATAAACTTTTTCATTCCACTGTGAATTTGTTATTAGTTACAAGGTTAAAAAAAAATGAAGGTTTTTTGGTGGCCTTTATTCCTCACACATACCCCTTTCAGTTATCTTTTTTTTTTTTTTTGATAAATCTTCAAAATGTACTTATTCATGATGTAAGAAGGTGTGAAACTGTGGTCTCTAAAGTACTTATAAACACAGTTACTTTTTTCAGATTTGTTAAAAAAACCACCTAACATTACATCCAACACCTTTGCCAAAAACAGAACCTTGGTGTTGCCAAACACCATGCCCAATCAAAATTCACATAATTCAATAACTTGCTGTGCCCTTTGAGGACCACAAGAAGTTCAAACTCTCTCCAATGTTAAACCAAGGAAGTGTTTGGCATTCCTATTTCAATGGTGTGATATGCTCTGACTTTTCAGTCGAGTTAGCTATCTGCAGAACTTACGATATCCGTGTCATCTGCCCTATCCTTCAAGATTAAATGTTTAAAGTCAAAATTTGTATGTTTGAGGTCTCATTTCTTAGTTATCATGAAACTCACTATTTTTAGCCTTCAGGTAATTTGAAATATTCAGCAACGCTGCATTTTGAATTTCTGGTGTCAGTGTAACACTTTAGGGACACAACATCGTGGCTGTGCTTGTATGTGTGTCTAAGTGCACATCTGTGTGAGCGTGTATATACAAGGCATGTGTATTCTTCATGCGTGTGCGTAATATATGTGAGTGTGTGTGTGTGTGTGTGTGTGTGCACCAACACATAGACACATGGTCATGCATATACAACTGATATACAGATAATGTCAGAGAGCCGCAGCACTTTTTAAGGCATCACTTAACACAATTGGGAATGCTTCAGAATAATGAAACTAAAACTGGTGCCAAGTCCAATTTTGTGAATAAAACTAGATGAATGCAAAATGCAGTTCAATGGATGTAACCAGACAGGCGCAGACTGCATTTCAGAGAACGAAACTGGACACAAGCTGAATGCATTTCAATGAACAACACAAGACTGACACAACATGCCACTTACTAAATGAAAGAAGACAGGGGCAGAATGCAATTCAAACAATGAAACTACACAGGTGGAGAATGCAATTAAGTAACAGAAATTAAAAACACATAAAGAATGTAATTCAATGAGTGAAACTTGACAGGTGCAAAACTCAAATCAAATGTATGAATCTGAGCAAGTGTGGAATTCAGTTTAGTGAATGAAACAGGTGCAGAATGGAACTGAATAAACAACCCCAAACATGAGCATAATGCACATTAATTAATGAAAAAAACAGTTGCTAGCTGTAATGCATAGAATAAAAGTAGACTGTTACTAGCCACAATGGTAATCACTGAGAGAGTATATACAATTCTTGTAATGGAAATGCAGGTATGTCAGGTATTATGCATCATAAGTTTCCAGGCCTCGGTCACATTACACAGCTTGTCTGTCATATACACGTATCACTACAGTCCTTTCAATCACTGCGCAATCATGTGCCTTCAACAAAATGAAGCAGTTCAGAGTTTAATCAGCAGTAATGAGGTTAATCAGCAGTTAACAGGTTAATCTTAAAGCATGTTAAGAAATCTAGTTAACCAGGAAACGTATATTACTGTCAAACTTTGCAAAATCATAAACATACCTGTATTGAGTAAGAACCTGTTGACATTTGAATAAACCGCCTTTTTAAAAAATCTGAATTCATGTCTTGCACCAATGATTACTGTGTTGTTGTTGCTGTTATCTGATTTTGTTACTTCTGAAATGTCTTCACTGTTTCAATTCAAGGTCAATTCTTTATTGACATAACATGAAGGAGTAAGAAATCTCAAAAGGGGGGGTGGGGGGGGGGGGGGGGAGGGGCAGAAAGTAGACCATCCCAATCCCTCATTCTCTACCCCTCGTAAGGAGACCCTTACAATATCTGGGTTGATGAACCTGGGAAGTCGCAGTTTGGCCGCCACGCTTCCTTCCATTTCAGCCGCTCTGAGACAGACAGCAAGGCGTCAGCATTGTCACACAACGTCCCTGCTGTCTTTGATGGCAAGTTCTCATTAGTTCAACACTTGATCAGTCAGTCAGATCTGTCACGTGAATAATCCACAGTACAAATAAACACACTAAAAGAGAGTAATGCTCCTTTCATACACAACTCGGACATGTGAATTTTCAACAAATATATTTTTGTTTTCAGACGACACAAATAACGGACATGAGAAATGTACACAACAACAATCTCCATGGCCGTGCATATTTTTGTTGGTGTCATCTGTGATGTCTGAAGAAAACATTGTGGTCAGAAATTCACTCCTCTGTGTCATGTATTAAAGGAGCATTACTTTACACCCTGTTTTGTGTGTGTATATTATTGCTTTCAGCAGCACTACAGTCTGTTTCAGTCTTCTGTCATGCAAATAAATAAAAGCTATCAGCCAATGAATTCCTCAAATGAACAAAGCTATCAGTCAATCAATCCACCAAATGAACAAATGCATCAACCAATAAATCTTATCCGCCATATATGTTATGAAAGAAACCACCTGAAAGATAGATATATCAACTGATCAATCGATCGAACACAGCAGCAATGCAATGATCAGGAGACTGAATGATTGAACAATGATTTGCCGACCAATCAATCAGTCAATCATTCAACAAAGTAATCAATCATCAATCAACATTATGAAGTCAGAGCTATACAAAAAAGAAAAATATCCATGAAGAGGAAATAAATGATAAGAATGTTCTTACTAAAACAAGCTTTGGAAATACCTGCCTGTCCATTTAAATGTCTTAATCCTACTCAGTGTGAGCTGTGCCCTTGTCAATGTGAAAGCACAGAGAAAGAACCAAGAGACATGAGAGCCAAGTCCTTTCCTTGAATAAGCCTGTTTCCTCCTCAATCCCCTGGGTAACCCCCCCTTGATTGCATAAACCACTTCCTGTGGGCCAGTGGTGATCTCTAAGTGTCCACACCTTACCTGCAATAAGCAGAAAGGTGGGAGGGAGTCTAAGTGTTTGGCCCGATAAACATTTCTCAATGCTTATTTTTAGTGAGAAAAATCCTTTTTCTCACCCTTATCCATCCATACAAATGACAGATGATTACAGATGTGGTGGCTTTCTTTCACATACTCCAGACACTCCACACACTGCAGACAGACCCCAAACTGGCCTACTCTCCTAAAGCAGCCTATGCTTCATTCAGTCTATAAAACAATAGTAACCGAGAAATCTTGGTAACCAGGTCCAAAACTTCAGGAAGAACTCTGAACGATGGAAAGAAGAAAAGAAAGCAATAAAGAGCCTACAGTATGTCCAAAGAAAGCAATACAGAGCCTACTAGTATGTCCAACGAAACGAATAAAGAGCCTACAGTATGTCCAAAGAAAGCAATAAAGAGCCTACAGTATGTCCAAAGAAAGCAATAAAGAGCCTACAATATGTCCACAGTGCTTTCCGGGGGAAAAATGCCAGTCAGAATTCTGGAGCAGCCAAAGGTAACATGTTCTCTCACTGAAGAAAGGAAGAAAGTAAAACCATAAGTAGCTCCGAGGAAATTATATATGCCATCAAAGGAGACAGCCAGAGAGAGACTGAAGAAATGTAGAAGCATACTGAAGAACAGGATTTAGCTCCTTTCCCCATGGATTTTTGTGTGTGTGCGTGTGTGTGCTTTTGTTAGGATGTCCTAAGTGTCATGGGCATAGTTCATGGGAGTAGGATTAAGGCATTTGTTTGGACAGGTACGTATATGAGAACATGAAATAAACCTCTTATAATAGCAATCAATCCCCATAACACACATATGTACAGAATCAAATCCACACAAATCCCACTTGAACAACAAGACAAAAGCCTCAATCTACACCATGCCATCAAGGTTAAGTTCATTAACAACCTAAGTTACAATGCTCTGTGCTGCTGTCATCAACCGGCAGTTGTACCAATTCAATCCCTAGCAGTTTTTATACACTAACCTTCTGAGGCCATCGAATGCCATGCTGACCATGTCGATCACACCACCGGTTGGCTTTGTCAGCAATCCCAAAATGCCCTTGCCCACGCCTTTGAAGAAGCCCTCCACACCATCCTCATGCGCGCCTTTTTGACAGGGTCCAGGACGATGCCAGAAAAGCCCAGCCCACACCCATCACCAGGCTGCGACAGGCCTGGGCCAGGCTGGCCGGCAGGTTCTGAGGCTGCTGCTGCATGCGTGTGCGCGTCGTTTCTGTGACGCAAGGTCAACGTCAGATAATAGTCATGACAAAAAGGCAGAACAGTAATGATAATAAAAAGTTTCCTTGACATGTATCTTTAATTTAAAAGCAGCTCAAGAGGCAACCAACAACCAAAAAAGATCTGTTCTTCATTGTTGGGTCATTAATATATCTACAAACAGCATCACAGTCTCTTTCAACTTTTCAATACAGATGATTTCTGTGGCTTAAAAATCAATGGGAACTGACTATGACTGAAAACAAATTTTGATCTGCAATGCTTACTCAATATGCGTGTGAGACAGAGAGAGAGAGAGAGAGAGAGAGAGAGAGAGAGAGAGAGAGAGAGAGAGAGAGAGAGAGGGAGGGAGTGTGTGTGTGTGTGTGTGTGTGTGTGTGTGTGTGTCTTTCTAATCCAGCATGCTCAAATCAGGTAAGGCCCAGAGCGTGTCTGGTAAGCGGAAGACACTTCAGATGAAAGTGTACAATAAACTAAGAGACATAACTGATCAGTGAGCTCACCTTTTGGTAATCTTTGTCGAAGGAGAGAGCAGCAAGTGCGTTTCCAATCGATCCTGTCATTACGGCTACAGAACCTGCAGCCCCACCTGTTGGCATGAAAGGTACACCATCAAGGTTGATGTCTAACTTAACATTGGTAATTCCCCATTGTTTTTCATAATAACTTCAATAACTCTACAGTTTGCTTGCTTGTATGTTTGTGGAAGGCATGATGGGTCAGGGTGCTCTCCTTTGAATGTTGATGAGGCAGTAACGTACAGCACTGTTTAGTGCTGATACCACATTTCAGCATCAGCTCCAGCCATGCTACTGTGAAACTGATGGTTCCTTATCACATGAGGAAAAGAAAACACACTGCGAGTCTAAGACTACAGTCACGGTGACTTACTTCCTACCATGGGGCAAAAGCACTGCATCAGAAATGATGAAGCAACAAACATGAAAGTAAAATAAGCCAGTGCCGGGAAATGTTGGGATTTAGAACAGCTGGCAGTGAAACAGTTGAACAAAAAACAAACAAACAAAAATCCCCTGTAATCTATCCTTCTGCTGACAGCCCAGCAATCTGCACTCACCTACTGTATTGCCCATCAGGCTGTTGACTCCACGGGCCAGACCCTCCTGAAACTGGTCAGAGCCTTGGATGGAACCCTGCCACACACCAGTCATATATAACACAGGTTTTGAATGGCTCAGACTCTTGGTTCTTTTCATACCAGCAAACACTGTATTGTGAGGACTGAATTGTGTAGATTTTTACTGAACGGTATACACATACTTTGTGTGTGTGTGTGTGTGTGTGTGTGTGTGTGTGTGTGTGTGTGTGTGTGTGTGTGCACGCGCGCGCGCACATGTGCGCCTTGGCTTTCTGCATGCATGTGCCTACCTGCACACACACATGTATGTTTAAAAGTTTGTTGGCAACACAGGCAACACAAGCTGGGGTATGATACAAAGAAGGTTTAGGGCAAGGGTAGCAGGAGGGGAGACAGGGGAGGGAGTGAAAGAGAAAGATGAGGGATGGATGCAAAATACAGAATTATCTGCCAGAGAAAAAATGTGTGTGTGTGTGTGTGTGTGTGTGTGTGTGTGTGTGTGTGTGTGTGTTATGTACGCAAACATATGATTGTACCACTGTATCATTTCATCAATGGAAATGCTATCAATTCAAGTATTTTCATGCCGATAAATTAAAATTAATATCATCAGTGTCATGTTTGTTAAAATATGACAAGAATGGCAGGATAAGCACTGCATATATAAACCTTATTATATATTTTTCCTCACAACTAAAAGTGCAGACAAGAGCCATTTCCCCACACGGCATGGTTATACAACAGTTAACCATGAAGCAAAGGGAAGACTGATCTGATCTGCCCTTTGCAGATTCTCATCTTGACACACATAAAGCATTTCTAAACTAAGAACAAAAAACGGATGAAACGTTAGTCCTGAAACTGATGCACTTTCATTGCCTTTTATTAACTACCTCATCAACCCCAAAACAGAATAATCGACAGAAACAATCAAAAGAATTCCTTTCTGTTTGAATCTTCTGAAATGTTGTTTGAATCTTCTGAAACGTCGTACCAAGAAAGGCTCATAGAAGAAGTCACCCAAGCCTTGTGTGAAGTCACGGACCAGCCCGTATGGGTTTCCCAGCACGTCAAGCCCCAGGATGAGGACATAGGCCTGCTGCAAAGCCTGCTGGGTATAGTGGGACTGGATCAATGCCAGAAGCTGGCCGGTGGACAGTAACACTCCCTTCTGCTGGAAATATAGGCCATCCTGCACAAACATAAACACAGTCCAACAGTCATCAGGCATGGCGATAGCCCCTAATCAAACCTGCGAGGGAAGTGGGAAGTAAGAGTGTGGGGTGGGGGGGGGGGGTGTGAGTCAGAAGATGGGAGGGAGGGGAGAATCAAAACAAACAAAATGCAAACGTGAAAACAAATTCTTTCAGAATATCAGCTCCCAAAGATGTTGATCATGCTTTTTCACGTTTTGCCTTTTTGTCCAATTTGTACAAAAATTCAGATCTACCTGCAGTAAAAGCAAAAAAAAAAAAAATAAATAAAAAAAAAAAAAAAAGGTGTATGAAAGTGCAATGATGGTAGGGAGTTGGGGGACAATTCTCTTGGTGAAGAATGTAAAACACACCTGTCAATTCCACAGTGTTCAAACCTACCATCTCAGAAACAGGTAATCTCAACATGTTAAGTTCTCATGCCAAACTTACAGAAAACAACAAACAAACAAAATAACACACCACACACGACTTACCTCAGTTCCACATCAGTGATTTCAGTGAGTGTAGCACCTACAGAGGTGAGGAAGAAGTCAATCACATCTGACCTGAAGGTGGAAGGTTTGTTGTTCATCACATGGGCCGTGCCGTTCAGAGAGAAACTCACTCTCAGCTGAAATGCAGGTATACTTTGTTACACACAAGAGATCAGTTTCAACAGGAGTAAAACTTCAGTAAGTACTGCAAACAACAGAGAAAAGTAACCACACCAGCATGAATTACAGTGTCAAGCTATCTGCAGTTCTTTTCAGAAGCAACTTTGCAATTACGAATGAAACACACTGTATGATGCACCATTGGCAAAGAATAGATAGATATCCTACAGATTATATTAATTATAGCAGTCAGTAGGATATCTATTAATATCAAAACACATTCTTCTCAGTTTATTTCTCTTCCCCATAGAACAAAAAATTAAGCTGTTTTTCTTTAAAAACAACTGGACAAAAGCTCTAAGATGATCTGTACACAACAGGTTTGTTTTTTCAAAGACAGATCAGGACAAACAGCCTCTGAACACACTACAATTTGTCCCCAGTGCAATTCATGCTATGGCAGTCAACATGGAACCAATCATAGCACCAAGCATGCAGATACAGGTCACTTACTTTTAATGGCGAGAGGTGAAGATATTCAAAGTAGATTTTCTGTGGTCTGGAAGCAATCTGCAAATGGTCCAAAATTATGCTGATTTGACAGCTAACCCAGTAAGGAATTCAAAATCAAATACAGAAAAAGTCCTTTGATGGATGCTACACAAGAGTGTATGCGCATTCATATAATATCTTGGGGTGAAAAGGGAAGATGACGGATAGGTAGAGAGGTACATGCATATTAATATGTCTCTGTGTTTGTGACCGTGTACATGTAATGGGGGCTGATGGAATGGGGGAGGAGGTCAGGGAACAGAAGTGCTGTCCAGAATATTTCGTGTCCAGATCTAAACATGCACATGCATAGCATTGTAAAATACTTCAAGGTTTTGAAAAAGTGCAACAAAAACACTTATTACCAGAATATGTGTGTGTGTGTGTGTGTGTGTGTGTGTGTGTGTGTGTGTGTGTGTGTGTGTGTGTGTGTGTGTGTTTTGAGACACCAACACACTTATACATAATTCACATACACAGTCACAAACGCAAAGACACATGCAAACATTCACACACATATACACACACACACACTAACACACACATTTTTAACATAGCTCTAGACCCCAAACACACACATACAAACACAACTACTCAAAGCCAACAGGACAAGACTGACCATGATTGAAGCTGCCTCCATCAGAGATCGTTGAGCCAGCAGGAGATCAGAGTGAAGCTGCCAGCTCTGCACACGATGCATCACCATCAGCATCTCTGTTCTTTTATAAACCAACCACCATCAGCATCTCTCTTCTTTTATAAACCAACATCCATCAGCATCTCTCTTCTTTTATAAACCAACATCCATCAGCATCTCTGTTCTTCTATAAGCCAACATCCATCAGCATTTCTCTTCTTTTATAAACCAACAGCCATCAGCATTTCTCTTATTTTATAAACCAACAGCCATCAGCATTTCTCTTCTTTTATAAACCAACAGCCATCAGCATTTCTCTTATTTTAAACCAACAGCCACCAGCATCTCTTTTCTTCTATATAAAAACAACAACCATCAGCATTTCTCTTCTTTTATAAACCAACAGCCATCAGTATCTCTGTTCTTCTATAAGACAACAACCATCAGCATTTCTCTTCTTTTATAAACCAACAGCCATCAGCATGTCTGTTCTTTTATAAACCAACAACCATCAGCATTTCTGTTCTTTTATAAACCAACAGCCATCAGCATCTCTGTTCTTCTATAAGCCAACGATCATCAGCATTTCTGTTCTTTTATAAACCAACCACCATCAGCATCTCTGTTCTTTTATAAACAAACGATCATCAGCATTTCTGTTCTTTTATAAACCAACATCCATCAGCATCTCTGTTCTTTTATAAACCAACCACCATCAGCATCTCTGTTCTTTTATAAAAAACCACCATCAGCATCTCTGTTCTTTTATAAACCAACCACCATCAGCATCTCTGTTATTTTATAAACCAACAGCCATCAGCATGTCTGTTCTTTTATAAACAAACGATCATCAGCATTTCTGTTCTTTTATAAACAAACGATCATCAGCATTTCTGTTCTTTTATAAACCAACCACCATCAGCATCTCTGTTCTTTTATAAACAAACGATCATAAGCATTCCTGTTCTTTTAAAAACAACCACCATCAGCATCTCTGTTCTTTTATAAACCAACCACCATCAGCATCTCTGTTCTTTTATAAACCAACCACCATCAGCATCTCTGTTCTTTTATAAACCAACATTCAGAACTGGTGAGGGATGCAGGGGAGGAAGGGATGGGTCTGGAGAATATCAGAAAAAGTCTGAAACATGTGTACAGCAGGTCTAAAGGTTTGAATTTCTTAAGTTACTGAACAGGTCAAATGACCAAGTCCCTTGAAAAAAAAAAAAATCGTTTTGGACAGGATAGTCCAAACAATTGTCTGCTGCGTTCTCTACTTCACACTGGAAAATAAAAAGAGATACCAAAGCATGTGAGAAGAATTACAGACACTTCTAGATAAGGAGTTTGAAGCATCAGGACTTGTCAAGATGGTTGCATGGGAACAAACAAAAGGACCTCACGCTCGATGAGGAGGCCAATCAAGAGGGACAAAATAGATTCTTCTCTTTACTATTTAGGCACACACCAGGAAAAAGCAGAAGACAGTGGGTTAGAAATCACCTTAAGGTGTGTAAGAACTTGTCAACTGAGACACTTTTAACTTTTTCAATGGCAATCAAGCAGCGAAAATGCCAAAGCACCGGGAACACTGAATCTCAGTACATGTGGTGACTGAAAGTTCAAGACATATGTAATAGGGATCACTTACAAATTTTAACATCAAAAGCACATCACATACACAAAAGACAAACCATCAGGACGGTCAGAAAAACAGACTTTATGACACATGAAAATAAGGATGCTCTCTGAATGGAATGAAAACCAAACCACCCAAACAGGACTGCAGTTAATAATGTGAACCACACTGTAACTAAGACAAGACTAAATTCACCAAACAATCCTGCACCAGTCTGGCAGCATTTTCTCCCTTCTGCCATCCTCTCCAGTGCTCACCTCAGGATCCTGTTTGCTCATGTTGGAGAAGACGTCGGAGAGAGACAGAAGGAAGCCTTTGTCCACGCGGATGTTGAACTCTTGCACCAAGAGCTTGAGGTACCTGCATCCACAACCACAGTTACATCAGATTCTCCTCACTGTGCTGATGAGGATGAAGGCAATACTTACGGGGGTAAGACTGAGGATACATGCCAGAAACGGAGACTGAGTAACTTCAACTCTAATGCCAGTGACTGTCACAGCACCCTATGACCGTGATACGATGAAGAACAATATGAAAACTTATAATCACCCTCTTTACCAAAATTAAAGGCAACCCTTCAGGGCCTGTCATTGCGGTTGCTCAGTCATCAACATTACCATTACCATCACCATATCTGAAAAAAAAAAAATTTTGTGTTGTGACTCATAGTGTTCTTGTCATACTGAACAGAGTATGAAGTAACTTTCTGCTTATTCCATGCCAAGGGCATATAACAAGCAGACTTAAAAATATTTGTGTTTAGGAAAAAAAAATTCAAATAGTTCAGATTTTGAATGAATGAATATGTCAGCAGAAAGAAAAATATGGGGGGGAAGACTTTTCGACAAATCAGTCTGGAGAAAAAACAGGATTACAGAGCAAAAGGACAGCCACCACAGCTGAACAGGGATAAGGCTGACAGCATAGTCTAGCAAGAGAAGAGAAAACTATCAGAATTACTCCCTCTGACCAACCAACCTGATGGTGTCCACATTGTTCTCTGGGACAGAGCGTCTCATGAGACCAAGCTCAATGAAGGGCCTTGGTCCCTTCTTCCGCATGACGTAGCTGGGCAGGGGGGCCGGGCTCAGCACCGTGGGGAAGTAGGCATCATTCAGCTGGTTGTCAATCTGTCACACCAACACCGACTGCCTTGCACATTATCCACACTGACCAGAACAGGTAAGGACACAGGGAATGCTGTACCGAAGTTTTTTTTTTTTATGTCCAAAACATTCAGTCATTGTCAAAGCTGCATTGGAATTATCTATAAGTCCAAAACATTCAGTCATTGTCAGTGCTGCACTGAAATTATTTTTTAATGTCCAAAATATTCAGTTATTGTCAGTGCTGCATTGAAACTGTTTACTATGTTCATAACAGTAAGTCATTGTTAGTGCTGCACTGAAATCATTTAATTTATCCAAAATATGTCAGTTTCTGCAGTGAGTGAAGAAAGATTAATTTACAACAAATACTTTCACAACCATAAATACTCATCACAGCAATCAGTGGGGAAAAAATGTCTGATTTTTTTTCCCCATGCATTTCTGTCAGTTGGCGGACCTTGCCGGAGGACCTTGTCCCAGGACTATATGGCAACACCCCACCTTCAGTCCTTTTTGTCTTTGCTTGTTAAATTTCATTATTATCCTGTTTTTTTTTTTCCTTTTCACCTTCTTCCCCATCCCCCTTGATCAGTTTCATAATGTCCATGACTGAAAACAGAGACACGCAAGAGAGAAGAAGACATGAAAACAGAGACATTCAAGGAGAGAAGATGACATGTTAACAGAGACATTCAAGGAGAAAACAAGACATGAAAACAGAGACATTCAAGGAAAAAAGACATGAAAACAGAGACATTTCAAGGAAGAAGACATGAAAACAGAGACATAAGATAAGATAATGTTGCTTATAGCCCAGCCGACCGAAACAGAGACATACAAGGAAAAGAAGACATGAAAACAGAGACATTCAAGGAAAGAAGACATGAAAACAGAGACATACAAGGAGAAAACAAGACATGAAAACAGGGACATTCAAGGAAAAAAGACATGAAAACAGAGACATTCAAGGAAAGAAGACATGAAAACAGAGACATTCAAGGAAAGAAGACATGAAAACAGAGACATACAAGGAAAGAAGACATAAAAACAGAGACATACAAGGAAAAAAGACATGAAAACAGAGACATTCAAGGAAAGAAGACATGAAAACAGAGACATACAAGGAAAAAACATGAAAACAGAGACATACAAGGAAAGAAGACATGAAAACAGAGACATTCAAGGAAAGAAGACATGAAAACAGAGACATACAAGGACACAAGAAGACAAAGCATCCATCAGTCCCAATAATTCTTTGCCACTCTGTGCCCACACACCTTGACAAGGGTTTGACCATAGCAGGCCCTGCTCCTCCAAACCCACCTGCAGTTTCTGCACTTTGGCATGCAGGGCAGTGTGATGCTGGGACATGCTGTACTGCAGCCAGATGCCAGGGTGGTAGGTTCGTCTCAGCGATCCCATGAACGGCTTGGACATCTCCATTTTCACCAGGTCTGCCTACAGTTGGGAGAAAAGGAATGCACTGATGAAGACTAACCTATGTAACATCTTTCATGCTTGTATAAACTATTTCATCTTTTTTTTTCCTGTACGATATTGTGTGTTTTCTCAGAGCCATTATTCACTTGCTTTTCATTTAAACTCTTCCATGTAAAGCCACACCCAAGCTGTTTTGATACAGTCCTAGTGACAACAGTCCACAGGTCATCATAAGGTCACCTACCAGCGGACAAAGTGTACTCCACTTTAATTCAGTTCAATGATGCTTGTTCTTGTTTAGCATTGCAGGACACCACTCACAACCCCCACCGATGATATTTATTGTAGTGCTATAGTTTTTCAGTGCATTCTCTCAGGCCCTCACATCAAATGCATAAGCAATATATTGTCATTTAATTCAGAAAAACTCCTGAAACCAAATGTGTTTGGTGTTACCAATACATGGATCAGAACTGAAAAATGACTCATAACGGATCTCAGCACACTGCAGAGTTAAGCTAAGGAAGCTTTACTTCTTATGTGCAATGAAGGCATTTTACACAAGCTTTGAGAAACGAAAACAGCAACGGGCTGATTCTCATCTTGCATGTTGATCAGGTTGTTTTGATTTTCCTTTGACCCCTCATAAAAGTACGCCTTATGTTGAAAGAATGTTCCATGATATAGCTTCTAGGGAAAAAGTTCTGTGAAATCTATCTGCATGTATCCAAAACTTTCCTCATTATGTACAGAGTTATGACAGTATGATTTCTTTGCATTTCATCCAAAAATTTACCACAGCTTTGTTTGCAGCGTGAGAAAAAAAAAAAAAACCTTTGTAAGTTCCTGATTGGGGCTTCTGCACCAGCTGGAAACTGAACAGAGACAGAAGATGCAAAATGGCACACCAAACAAAGGGAGCCCACTGTTAAGTGATAGCTGGACATTCCTTCCTATTTCGTTGTATCTTTTATCAATCTTCCTTATCAAATGTACCTCAGCTATATGGAGTATGCAGAGTGGCTGGTTAAAAGACAAAGATCTTTTCTTTCACCCTTTAGGACTGCAGCACCACTCTCACTGCTGCCTGGCTCACCTCAATCTGCTCCTGCAGACTGGCCCTGGCCCGGTCATTCTGCCACTGGTCTTCCAGCCAGGTGGCCAGTTCCACGTTGAGGATCTTCCACCGGCCGTTCACTTCCACCTCCCACAGGGACGGGCTGGAGCACACGCCCAGCAGCGCCACCTCCTCGTAGGCCGAGTTCACCACAGACACCATCAGCCCATTGAGTGACACAAAGGCAGAGATGGTGGTCAGCTCTCCTTCATTGACCTGGGTAAAGGTAATGGGGGACAGTTGAGTTTGGACGGTTTTATTAGAGATGAACTAGGAAACGTGACAGAACAATCCTTCCAATATCATGAATCTGTTGCAGCATGACCGACAGTAAGAGGCAATATCGTTTCTGCAATGCTATGTTGTACTGCGCCATGCAACGCACTGTGCCATGTAGTGTAGTGCAGTGTCATGTCATGTGGTAGACTGTGTTGTGCTGTGCTGTATTGTGTACATAGGGGAGAGGGGACAGTAGGAAGGGGAGGGGTTACTGTGTGGTGTAGTGTGATGTAGTACAGTGTAGTGTAGTAGTGTAGTCTGCATCATGTGGTGGTGTTGCACAGCATAGTCTGAGGTGGTATGGGATTGTGTGGATGTGTGATGGGAGTCCTGTGGTGTTACAGCATTGTGGTGTGGTGCAGTCTGGTGACTTGGCATATTACAACAAGAAGTATGGGACAAAATGTGCAATACAAAACAGGAGGATAAAAAATGCAAAGAGACGGTGAGAGGGAGCGAAAGAGGGGAAAAAAAGGGGAAGAGAAAGAGTAACTGAGACAGATAAGAGTTATGCAATCTTTGTGTAACATACCTACCACTTTTGCTATTATGAACAAACAAGAAAATCTGACACAAGTACGCTGACAGATAAAAGAAAGCAGAGCTACTCTTCACACTGTTTCCTCCTCTTACTCTTCCAGGGTTTCTAACAGTTACTGTGTCCTGCATCACAAATCGCATACTTCATGCCATGTTTTCAAGAACCCATGAAGTCATTGATGTTGATGAGTGAAGCCAAACTACATGCTGCACAGGTAATGATAAGACATGCGGTATTCACTATATCAGATCTGCTTCTACAATAATAGCTCATTGAACACACAGAATTTCTCAAGGCAGGGCAGTTAAGCTTCAGAATATTATGTGGGAAATTTCATTTGAGGATAATTTTCTGCAGTAAAAATGTCCAACTATGATATTTCCCTCATGTTAGGCAATTTAGTCTATGAAATAATGTCCTGTGATAAAATTTCTGATTGTAATGATTTACTTTGGAATGGTAATTTACTTTAGGAACGATGTCATATTGCAGTTATTTCCCATCAAAATGTTTTCCTTATGACAGATGATTTACTTGTAAAAATTTCCCACTACAATCAATTCCTTATGGCAAGCAACTTAACTGAAGATATAATGTCCTGCAAGAGAAATTTCCCATCATATTCGCCTTATATATTATACGATGGGCAATTTAACCGAAGACAGAGTGTGGAAAAAAAAGAGATCAATTTGTCGTTGTAGCGTTTTCCTCAAGGGGATAACTCACATGAAGAACAATGTCCTATGGTTGAAATTTCCTAAGCATTTCTCCAGTGGTGGATAACTGGCGGAATGATGTCTTGTTATGAAAATGTGTTTCCTAGGGTTGGGTTTTTCTGTCCAGTTGAAGCAAATCAGGATAAGTGGCTCACCAAAACTGTAGACTGCAGGTGGGTTAGGAAAATAGAAAGAAAACACACACACACACAAACAAAAATGGGCAAAAAACTGAGTTCAAACAATCAAAATCAATAGCATACCTTTCAACCTTAGGCTTGAGAGCAGAGAAGGGCTGTTATGCAAGCCAAACAAGCCAAACTTTGTGTGCAGAAGGAGAGGCTGATTTTACTGTGTAGTCACTGTCACCCCAGCGCAGAGTGATATGGACAATGAGTGCAGTGTCCTTTACCTGGATCTACCAAGGGATGTAACCCACACTGGCTTTCCAAATGATTGTTCTAATTAAGTAGGAAGTGACAAAAGCATTTGCAGATTAATATTCCTTCTTATGAAATTAAGAAGTGTGCATGTCTGTCAGTGTGTGTGTGTGTGTGTGGGGGGGGGGGGGAGGGAGAGATAGAGAGAGTGTGCATGTGTGTGTGCGCATGTGCATGTACATGTGTGTGTGTGTTATTGTATGCATGCGTGCCTGTGTGCATGCCTGCGTGCGTGCGTGTGTGCATTGCATGCGTGCATACCTGCATGCATGCGTGCAAGCGCGCGCGCGCACGTGTGTGTGTGTGTGTGTGTGTGTGCGTGTGTGCGCGCGCGTAAACCTGCACGCATGCGGTATGCATGTGTGCGTGCATGCATGTGTGTGTGCGTGCAAGTACATTAAAGATGGCAATATAAAGGTTTCAAAACAGATCAAGTTGCAAATCTGTGCAACTGACATGCCATCAAATCACAGACATCATGCAGAGTCAACCAACAACAGAGCAGAAAAGCTGCAACAGCCAGGAATCCACTGTAAACAACCATACCAAAAAGACAACAACAACAACAACAAAAAAACCCTGACTGAAAAGTCCAGTCCACTGTCTGAAGATTGTGACTAAATTCTGTCTGTGACGCTAAATTCATTATCAATTTTACATACAAGAACTGTCAGTGCAGAATTTCACTCTAACAGTCTTTCACTTAAACAGCAAAGATCAATCTACTCTAAAACAGTTCTGAACGCTTTTTATGTACATTGTGATCTTACAAGAAGTGAAGAAGATAGCTGTCCTGTTCAGTAAAGTAACTAAACATCATTTAAAGCCCCACCTTGAAAACTGTTTGTGAACCAACTGTTTGTGAACCAATTAATATATCTCACAGACAGAAAGAATGTCAGGAAAAACACAACCACCAATCCACAGAATCAAACATAAATGTTGCCTGAACTGGCATTCCAAACTGAAAACGAGAAATGTTAAAACTGGCATGTCATGCTGAAATGAATACACTAATCAATCAGTTAATTCAACATAATAAAAAACATCTTAACTGAAGGGATATTCCAGACTGAAAAGAATGGAAAAAAAAAAACAACTAACAACAATTGAAACTGAAAGAAAATCCACAAGGCATTAACAGACAGGAATGAGGACCAAACAGATGAAAAAAAGTTGTCAATTCTTTGTCAGAACTCTATGCACAAAACTCTACTCAGC
Organism: Conus betulinus; assembly: GCA_016801955.1. Lineage (NCBI taxonomy): Eukaryota > Metazoa > Mollusca > Gastropoda > Neogastropoda > Conidae > Conus > Conus betulinus. The sequence goes on along the minus strand of JADBJO010001251.1, from coordinate 423,015 downwards.
CAAGACTGTAACAGCGGTAATATTTACCCCAGATACTTTCTTCTTCATCGCCAGTTCTCGCTGAAAAATGACATCCCCCATACCGGAAATATCAATGGGGAAAAGAGACACAGGCTCCAGATGTTATGTATCATAAACAAACTAACCCAAGAGGTAACAAGGTGGAATACAACACGGTTTCAGCTGTTCTTAAATGTAGACAACAAATCAAGTGACAGGTATACTCACTTATAAACGTCTCAAAATCATAGCTTGTGTTCCCTTGGGGACGGCTGAATCAAGTTATGTCACATATTTCTGAATCTACAAAAGGCCTCATGAGCGGATATCACTCCTTACCAGACTCACATTTAGCCATGCATATTATCTTAGTTATCATCAGATGTTTTGTAGCAAGACAAGACCATTAAAGGCAATTGAACATCCGCTCAATGAATTACAACCAAGTAAAGTTTCCTGAAATGGAAAGAGATCAATGTCAAACCATCCCTTTGATACTATTGAAAAAAATTTGTTGTTAAGATTATGCCTTAGAATGTAATCCTCTGAATCACTGAAGATGTTTGCTGACTGCTGATCAAAGATGCTGCTCATTTGACTGAACCTGATCAAAACATTGTTTTCTTTCTATGTTAGCTGCCAGGTTGGGGCCCTTAAAAGCTCTATTCAGTAGCCATCTTGATGTGTAGACCTTCACAGCTGTTTGACATCTCTTACCAGATTCTGCTGTGCGGCGGCTGAACCACTTTAGCAGAGGTAAGGGAAGAGGTTATTTTCTTTAATGCTGTTCTGCTTTACAGAATGTACCACTTTTAAAATGTGCAATGTTATCAAAAGCTGTTTAGTGGCAGAGTCAAATGAAGTGAGCATCCTCCCTGACATGGCTGTAACAGTGTCCTTTAAATGTTTGACAACATCGTAAATCTGCCAACATTTACTCTATTCTCTGGACACGGACTCCTCTCGATTTGAGAGCAAACAGAACATGAAAGTAAAGTCATCGAAACATCCGGGTTTGAAAAAAATATATATATATTTTTTAATGATGATTTGGCCAAGGATGATGTGAAAGATGATGAAACATCCAGAACAGTTTCTTTATTGATTACAACGCTCAGGTCAAGGATGACATTAACGTTAACAACGATATCAGCGATGCAAGAAATATCATTTAAATTGCTCTGGGGCTCCATAAGATCTGTTTGCCTCGCACTTCCTTTCAATACATCCAAAATCATAATCTTAATCTGACAGACAGACACCTGCAGCTTAGGCTAGGAAATCTGGACAATGATCTCCAACATGCCTTTGTGCAGAAGATAATACATTCAGTAACTAGGTGGTTCCAATGTTGAACTGGGGTGAACGCTTATGAAATGATTACTGTGAAGTATAAATTAAAACAGAAAAAGTCCTAAAGCATCTACCCCATCATCGTGCCAGTTATTTTATACTTGTTTTCCAGTCAAAAGGCAAGAGGAAAAGACATGCCAGCAAAAATCTAAGAGTGAGTTTAAAGAACATTACACAATATCACTTCAAAAACAAAAACAAACACATAAAAAGTCAAGAAATAAAGGCAGTGGAAAAAAGAAAAATGTTAATGTAAAAAAAAAAAAATCTAAAATTTTCATCTATTTCATTCACATTCATTAAGACTGTGTACTGCCTGTTGACATAAAAATATAAGATGTAGGAAGAAAAAAAAAATGATAGACAAACAGATTTTGCTGTGTTTTCTCAAAAAGGAACAACAACCAGTGACCTTGATCAGGGTTTATCAATGAATAAAATACGCAACTAAATGCCAGTAATGAAGTTTGTAAAAGATACAAGAAGCCAAACTCTGCATGTTCATTGAGATGTTGTAAGTGGACATTAAATATTGTTAACCAAACTGCCCATTAGGACATTGCTATCACTTTGGGACAACAAGATGCATTAAACTGATTGTTCAGGGAAAACAAGTGCACTCTGTCAATAACCATGGCACTTCAGACTGCAGGGTACACTCATTCACTGAGTTCAAAACGAAATCTTGAGCACTGCCTCAAGCTCTGGCCGTCTTCTTTGTGGGTAGTTTAAAGTTAACATTCATTTCCCAACCATGAATTCATTTATCTCCTCCATTCTTGTATTCATCTCCAGTTTGATTTCTGCACTGCATGACAAAACATATGACTTTCAATTCACGGCATTGAAAGGGCACGTAACGACCTTATCTTACAAGATGCAGTCTAACGTAGGGAAAATATACTTGTTAATGCATGCACTTGGTAAGTGTCATATGCTTGATATAGCAGACTACACATCTTCAATCAGGGTTGACCACTGGCTCTGATGATCAATGCTTCCAGCTGTGTTAACATGGTCACAGAAATGTTAACACTGACAGAATAATTTTTCTTTTATCAGAGACTACAAATTCAGGTATTCATTATTATCAGCATAAACAAACATAGCAGCACTGTCTGCCAATTTTTCTGGCTTCACCAAAGATCTTACTGTTCATTAACCTGGTAATGGCAGACCTGAACACGACAGACATGATCGTTCATAAGCTTATACTTTTAACACACCATGAACAGCAACAAATCTGGCTAGCTCAAACAGACTGCTACAAAATAGTTCCTTCACCATCAGTGTCATATGGGAAGACCAAGGCCATCAAACCATAAGCTTGCCTAAAGGAAAAGCAGACAGCAACAGTTACAAAATCTCGAAGAATACTTTCCTCTAGTCAAGTCAATACAGAATGAACATGAGCATCTGGCTTGTACTACATATATATATATATATCCATCAACTGGGAAAGCAAGCCGGCATTTATTTTCAAAGATGGTGGAAAGTAATGGACAGTGAACTGAATCAGAATTAAAAAAAAGAGAGAAAAAAAGAAGTTATTAAGAAAAAAAAAAAAAAGGGGGGGGGGGGGGGGGGTAAATTAGTTAGTGTTTATAGGGTCCAGCAGACTACTAGGAGCCAAATCAGGACCTCAGCTATCATATCTGCTGAGTCTCTAGATACAAATACCCACACTAGTATTAACACATCGCTTAAAGGGGGGGGGGGGGGGGGGGGGGGGTGGGGGGGGGGTGGGGGGGGGGGGGGGGGGGGGGGGGGGGGGGGGGGGGGGGGTAACTCAAAGGAAAAAAAAAAAAAAAGAAAAGAGTAACTCAAAGGAAAAAAAGAAAGAAAGAAAGATAGTAAAAGAAGAAAGAGAGAAAAAATTAAACAAAAAGAAAGAAGAAAGAAGGAAGTAAAGAAAGAAAGGAAGAATGAAAAATAGAGAGGGAAAAAGGGGATGAAAGAAAGAAGGAAGGAAGGAAGGGAAAAAATGGAGAAAGAAAGAAAGGAGCAATGAAAGGAAGTGAATAATAATAAAGAAGGAATTAAAAAAAAAATGGATGAAGAGAGAAAGAAAGAAAGAAGAAATGAAAGAAGAAAATAAAGATACTTTGGAGGAAAAAAATTAAGGAATTAAATGGAAAGAAGTAATGAGTGAAAGAAAGAAAGAAGGGAGCAAGAAAAAAATAACCCACAGAAAGATGTAAAGAAGTAATTCAAAATAAAAAAAAGAAGGAAGTAAAGAAAGATAGAAATAAATGAATAAAGAAAGAATGACAGAGATAAAGAGAGAAAGAAAAGAAAGAAACAGGAAAAGAAAAAAGTGTAGGGGAACATGTACACAAATGCAAGATTCAACTAGAATTAATATCTGAGTAATACACAAGTGCTGTGCATCTGAGCCATTTGCTCCTCAAAAATGAAAAAAAGTCCTCTCTCCATGGAGCTTACATTCATTTGCAAATGAAGTTTCCTTCGGCATTTCTTCAGAGCTGCACCAAGAGACCTCAATATTAAATCATTTGTGCTTATTGACCCTGCAAACAACTGTGACAGCTTGGACAAGAATCTTCTTGACTTTTTAACTCATTTTACAGACAGACAGACAGACAGCCACACACATAAGACCAGTAGATAATAGTTTGCTCCACAGGCTACCCAAGTACACAGGGTTTAATCAAAGTGTTATTCAGAGTGGACATAGCATGAGGACCAGGACTGTGGTTTTACACGCTGACTTGAATATCAATGACTGCTTCATTCTTTTTTTATAAGCTGGCCTGGAAACTACACTCTATGTAAATAAGTGTGGCATTTTATAATCAGCCATAACTGGAAAAACTGTCTGAAAGAAACAAGACTTTCTTTTTTTTTTATAAACGTGAATCTCTCTCTCTCTCTCTCTCTCTCTCTCTCTCTCTCTCTCTCTCTCATTGCTCCTTCTCTCCCTTAACATGCATTAAACAAAACAAACACAAGAACACAAAATGGAAAAAGAATTGTAAAAAAAAAAATACACAAGCAGATTGAACTGAAAACATTTTCTTACAGAGGAATAGGAGAAATACTGAAAATAGTGGCGACCAAAAAAAAAAAAAAAAAAAAAAAAGAAACAGAACAAAAAAGAAAGAAATAATACACAGATACAAAGCTGAGCCTATTTGGAAAAGCAAAAGGAAGCGGCAGGAGTGTTACCTGCATGACCCGACCCCTCCAGGGAGGGTCTACACTCTGTAAGTGGGTCTAGCACATAACAGACAACACAACACCCTGGGTTAACTTTTCACACTGCTCCTGTTGTCATCCTACTCACAAACCTGTGATTATGATTGATCTCTACACTGGTCACAAACCTGTGATATGATGGATCTCTACATTGGTTCTATATGCAATGTTTTCCCTGTCACCAAATATCTGTCTTGAATTAGATCATCCATGTTCTTATTCAATCATATGACACATTAGTTGCAAAGTGAGGTGACTGCAGGTTGACATCTCAACAAACCCGAAAAAGTTTATGTAATAAATCTGCCAAACATGAACGAACAAATCAGAAGATAAAACATGACGTGTTTTGACTTCTTAGGTCTTCTGCAGGCAAGACAAACAACATTCAGGACAATGAAAATGAAGAACAAGCAATCATCAATTTGACAAGATATGTGATTGCTTGCTTTTCATTTTCGTTGTCCTGAGTGTTGTGTATATTGCCTGAAGAAGACCTAAGGGTCAAAACGCGCCGAGTCATGTCTTGTGATTTTCTTCTTCTTCTGCGTATTCAGGCTGATACTCCTTCAGACACTCCCTGTATAGACAGGCAAGGATTAATCCCATTTACCCAACAAAGGGAGTGGAGTTTTTTTTGTGTATGACCTTTTTTTAATCTTGCCATTAAGGCAGCCATACTCCAGCTTCAGGAAAGGTGCAAGCTATGTGTAACATGTCATCCATACCACGGCTAAACTGGCCTTCTCTTCCGAAAGTTGGTTTTAGGATTTTACATGTGTGCAAGATGTTATCAGTGTATTCACACACAGAACCACGGTTTATGGTCTCCTTTGAAGGACTATATAGGAAATGGAGTAGGAACCAATGTTAACTCTGAGGGAAAAAATTGCCCTGTACTGAAACGGCCCGGCAGAGACTCAAACCCGCAACACCAGGATCACCTAGGTTATGAGTCTGGCGCTCTACCACTGAGCTATTCCGGCCCCCCTATCTTGTGATTCATTTCTAAGATTTCAATATGACAAGACAAAAAGACTTGGCTTGCCTTAACTCACTTGCAGCCTTGTTAGCCAAGAAATGTTCAGGTCAAGGGGAATCAATGCACCGCTCTGCTCAGACACACTGAGAAAAGTTTAAAATAGAAACGACCCCTTAATCTCCTATCAAAGGCTACCTGACCACTTCATTGTCCACATTCATATTGAATCAAGAGAGGCTGACTGGTCACAGACCTGGGCACTCTGTGTGAGGCTTGTGGGTTCAGACCCAGCATCAGCTAAGTGGGTGAAGACAGAAGAGTGGAGCCAGGATGTTCCAATCTTCCAGGTCAGTTTATGCGGGGGTCTGTGGAAACTCAGTCCCCTTGTATATACACACAAATCTGCATGTCAAAGGGCGTGTAATACACGCCTAAAGTCAGTGGGTCACAGAAGCTTAACAACCCCCAGCATGCACCAGACTACCGGAAAGGAGATAAGCATTACCAAGCGTTCCCCAGCTGCCACTGGAATGGTATGGACCATCAGGCTGCAAAACTCCCTGCTAATGAATGACCAGGCTCTGTCATTGCATGCCACTGACCCAAACTGGTCATGGAATGATGATATGATGATAGATCAAAGGTTAAGATTAAAGTCCTACAGCCTACTAGCCACAAGGGCAGTGAACTACCAGATATCCACTGTAACTTAGGGCACAGCATGGTGAACGGCATTGCCAGTCCCTCTTCTTCTGCCACCTCAACTTCCCTGATCAGAATCAGGTACCCATTCATTGCGGGGCTCACAGAGAGGATTTTCAAGCCATGAAAATCTTAGCAACCCCACCAGTGTTTCAAACTCACAAAGTTAGCTCTACAGGCAAATGTTCTGATCATCTGGCTACAGTCCCCTCCTACATGATGGCATTTGACAAATACAATGAAGATATTAGCTACAAACTTAGGAACGATAACAACTGTTACAAAAACATAATGACAATATTGTTTTAACACTTTTTTGTTTGTCATGCACTTTGGCAAGAACTCTGAGATTTATCACTGGTGAGATCACTTAAACAACCATTTTGAATCCTATCACTAACGGGGCCATTTGGTTTTAAAGATTCTGTCTAAACACAATACCTATGTTCATGTGTGTGTATGTGTGTGTGTGTGTGTGTGTGTGTGTGTGTGTGTGTGTGTGTGTGTGTGTGTGTGTGTGTGTGAGAGAGAGAGAGAGAGAGAGAGAGAGAGAGAGAGAGAGAGAGAGACAGACAGACAGACAGACAGACAGAGAGACAGAGAGAGAAAGAGAGAGAGAGGATGTGCATATTTATGTATTTAAGACAATCCATCTCACCAGTGACTACTACCATACAGAGAATAACAATAATGAATAAAGTGACAAAAAACCATATTCAAGTAACCTGCAAGACTAACACTCTGGCAAAACTATGCATTTAACAAGACAGCAATTTCTTTACAGTGAAAGAAAAACATAAAGCACCAGAAATGATTAAATGAGAGAAAAAAAACAACTTCAAAACGAAAATAAGAAATGAGAACAAAGGAGGATGAATGACCTACTCAACTAGAAACTGCAAACAAAACAACCAAATAAACCAAGCAGCAAACAAAATAAAAGAACCCCCATATTCAACAGTAGCAACAAAAAGAAACGTCCTCAGAAATGTGATAAAGACAGACACACTTCAAAACAGCCACCAGAACCAACATCCTTTCTATACATGCATACAAATATAAGGCCTACACTAGTATTGTCCCAATGTTAGGCAAGACAGCCCACACAAGCACACACACACACATACATACACAGTGTCACACTCACTCATATATGGACTCAAGAGCTGGGTGTTGACAATCACAGTGAGGATACACCAAACTTTCCAACTCGTCCTGTTCCTTTAAAAATGTTAAGCAGAAACAGCATGTATGTACATGCACATACGACCATGCGCATGATTATCCTTCAGTGTTTGTGCACGTTACCTGCTGAGCACAGAAATGAAGGTGGGTGCAGTATGTGATGATGAGGTGCGTAGTTTATATGGGAACAGCCCTGACACGCCCCATGCAATCAGGCGGGGATATAAACATAAATATTGGGAAACAAAAGTGCCTGTGCACTGTATAGCAACTCTGTTCTGTGATCACTCACTTTCCCATCATCATGACCATCAGCGTCATTGCTGTCAATCACACCACCTCATCACTGACCTTGCGCACAGCTGAGGCAATCCTTTCATCCTGGGTGAAGAGCAGAACTCTCTGCAGGCCGTCAAGGAAGGACACCCAGTAGATCACCATCTTGTCAAAGCGTGTCTGTCCCATCAAAGACTTGTCCGACCTCGTCAGCAGACCGTCCAACTCATCACCGCTCTCATCTGTGTCAAGGGACAACAGTGAGAACAGGGTGGTCACTTTCGTTCCTTGTTTTCCTCTGTGTGCGCGGTGTGTGTGCGTGTGTGTGTGTGTGTGTGTGTGTGTGTGTGTGTGTGTGTGTTGTGTGTGTGTGTGTGTGAGTGTGTACATATGTGTAAATGTGCATGTGTTATATGTGTGTAATGCTGTCTACATGTGGCCAGACGATGAGCTTCAAACTTTCTATTTATTTCTGTCTCATCTGTTTGTCACAGGCAGCTTCACAAGCATGTGTCTGACATTCTCATTCACTCTGCCACCTGTCCTCACTCTCCCCTGTCCCCCCAGTGCAATCACTTTCTCACGCCTCTTCTCACTCTCTCTTTTTTACACTGCTTTCTATCCAGAGGCACCAGTTTATATCACATCTACATCGTCCATATCAACACAAAACTATCCACAGGCACCTGCTCTAATGCCGCACACAATCCTTTGTGTCTGTGTGTATGTATGTATAAATATACGTATGTATGCCTGCATGTGTGCATATGCATGTGTGTGTGTGTGTGTGTGTGTGTATGTGTGTGTGTGTGCGCGTGCGTGTATGCGTGCATGCAAGTGCACACATGTGAGTGGATGCATATGTGTGTGAGAGTTGTTTAAGCATGTGTATGAGCATGTATGTCTTTCTGTGTGTGCCTGTATGCATTTTGTGAATGTGTGTAAATGTGTGTACGTGTGTGTACGTGTGTGTACGTGTGTGTGTGTGTGTGTGTGTGTGTGTAAGTGTATGTGTGTATGTATGTTTTTGTGTTGTGAGAGTGAGTATGAAGCATGCGTTAGAAGCTTTGCAGATGATGATGTCAGGAATGACAACACTTCACACACATACACACAGAGGCATACACATGTGTGCAAACACACAGAGGCATGCACATGTGTGCAAACACACAGAGAGGCATGCTGATGCATCTAAAACCCACCTTCCCCACCACTACTCTCGCCAGAGCCATCAGCAGCCGCGTCTGTGAAGTCAATGGAGGTGGACACTTTCAGTGACTGCACTTTCAGGCGTACTCCCTCAGACCCATCCTGTAACAAGCAACACGACTTGCATCCTCCTCAAACCGCCAACAGTCTTATCACACCTAAAACATGCATTACTTGCATCCTCCCCAAACCGCCAACAGTCTCATCAGACCTAAAACATGACAATGGAATAAAGAAGAGACAAATTCTCAGCATTGCCAACTACAAACGTCTATGTCTGTATGGGAGAATTGTTGATTATAGCTGCTTTGGCATTTAGACGCCCATGACAATTGTATGTATGTATATGTCATTTCATATTCTATGTAACAGCGGCAAATAATGTTTATTTGCCTGTGTAAGTGTACTGGTATTTTTTTCTGCATTATTTGGTGTTATTTTTAAGCGCGTGCTCCAGATCACTATTCTAGACATGGCATTGCATAAACATGTCCTTTATCACATTACCAGTCCAATCATTTACTCCCATACTCCATCCTCACTACCCAAGTCACCCACACTTTTGGTTGGAAGGGTGCACAGTGCAGCCTACCTGTTGATGAAGGCTGGGAAGCTTGGTTTCTTACGTCCATACACATTCCACATGATGGTGCGTTCTGCCGATGGCTCGTCCCATGTGTACAAGACACACTGGTTGGGTGACAGGAGAGTCACCTGACTCTGGTTCCTGGCCAACAGGAAATCATTGTTTGCCTTTTTTTTTTTTTTTTTAGTTCCATAAGTGGTTCATGAACATCAGAGAGTAAATATTTTTCCCCCCATTTCTTTTTTCCTCCATACTTTATAGTTATTGGAATGTGATTATACTGTCTTCCATTCTTTTTTTTCCCGTTGATGATTCTTAACCAACAGAAAATGAACTTTTTTCCCTCTCTCTCTCTTTTTTTTTTTTTACCATCATTGGTTTCTAGCAACAGAAAGTGGCTACGTTTTTTTCCCCCAATTAATTTCTACAGCTGACTCCTGACCAATAGAGATGATTATACATTTCCCTGCTTTTTATTCTCAATGTTGATTCCATGTCAACAGAAAATAGTACCACTTTTCTACTTTCCATCCCCTTTCAGTTCAATGCCAACAGAAAGTGATTGTGCATTCCCCCCATTTATCTCCCTCTGTTGATTCCTAACCAACTGAAAGTAACAACACCTTTTTTTTTTTCTTCAGTTTCTGGGTTCTCTGTTACTCAGTGTTGAGAAAAGACTCTCCTAGTCCCATCCGCCATACAACTGTCGAATTTTGCAATCAACTGAGATAACCTGTTTGGAGATCCCCCCCTACCCCCATCTCAATAATTGCACTTGCACAGCTGTTAGATTTAAGAAGTAAACGAAAATAGCTGTAGCCTGTCATTTTGAGATAAATATAAAACAAAAGGTTTTGCAGCAGATTTTGTTTCAACTATCTACACTAATTACATCACTGTGAAACGTGTTATGATTTATTGATTGGTCAACCAGGAATCAGTACCAGATTTCTTGTCTGGCTCCAGATTTCTATGTGCAAAGGGCATGGTTGGTGAGTTCAAACTTTACGATTTCTATGAGCAAAGAGCATGGTTGGTGAGTTCAAACTTTACCTCTAACACATTACTGTTGGTGCACTATGATGATTAAAAAGAAATGACGCCCGTCTCTATGCATCTAAATAAAATGGAAAAGTATATGTTCGTGCCTCCAAAATCTGACATCACATTCAATTCTTTCTGTTCCTGGTGCCAAAATCAATGTTCTGGCATTATTTCTGACAAACTTCATTTCTATCTAACCTCCCCCCCTCCAAAAATAAAATCATATTATTTTTCTTCAAAATGTAATAGACTTTTCTCTCCATCTTAGTAAAATAATCATCTTTGTACTACCTGTGTCAGATTTATGGTTTTCCAAGTGAATGAGTTTGTAAGATCCTCACATAAGATCTGATCTCATCTGATTCCCAGTATAAACGCCAAAAGTACATAACACACACCACCTGACTCATACAACATGACGCATATCCACGCCAAAAGTACGTCAGTATTATCACACTGCACACAACTCCCACCCAGTTAGTTCCCACCACTAACTCCCACCCAGTTACTTCCCAGCCACTAACTCCCACCACTAACTCCCAGTTAGTTCCCAGCCACTACCCACTGACCCACCCCACCCCAGTCAGTTAGTTTCCCAGCCACTAACTCCCACCCAGTCAGTTCCCACCCACTGACTCCCACCCAGTCAGTTCACAGCCACTAACTCCCACCCAGTTAGTTTCCCAGCCACTAGCTCCCACCCAGTTAGTTCCCAGCCACTAACTCCCACCCAGTTAGTTCCCAGCCTACTAACTCCCCACCCACCCAGTTAGTTCCCAGCCACTAACTCCCCACCCAGTTAGTTCCCACCCACTGACTCCCACCCAGTTAGTTCCCAGCCACTAACTCCCCCCACCCAGTTAGTTCCCAGCCACTAACTCCCACCCAGTTAGTTCCCCACCCACTGACTCCCACCCAGTTAGTTCCCAGTTCCCACCCAGTTAGTTCCCACCCACTGACTCCCACCCAGTTAGTTCCCAGCCACTGACCTCCCACCCAGTTAGTCCCACCCACTAACTCCCACCCAGTAAGTTAGTTCCCATCCACTAACTCCCACCCAGTTAGTTCCCAGCCACTAACCCACCCAGTTATTTCCCACCCACTAACTCCCACCCAGTTAGTTCCCACCCACTGACTCCCACCCAGTCCCCAGTTACTGACCCCACCCAGTGTTCCCACCCACCCAGTTAGTTCCCACCCCACTAACTGACTCCCACCCAGTTTCCCAGTTCCCACCCACTAACTCCCACCCAGTTAGTTCACCACCACTAACTCCCACCCAGTTAGTTCCCAGCCACTAACTCCCACCCAGTCAGTTCCCACCCACTGACTCCCATCCAGTCAGTCCCACCCACTGACTCCCACCCAGTCAGTTCCCACCCAGTTTCCCACCCACTGACTCCCACCCAGTCAGTTCCCCCACCCCCACCCAGTTAGTTCCCACCCACCCAGTTCCCACCCAGTCAGTTCCCACCCACTGACCCACCCACCCAGTTAGTTCCCACCCACTAACTCCAACCCAGTCAGTTCCCACCCACTAACTCCACCCAGTCAGTTCCCACCCCCTACTCCCACCCAGTCCCACCCACTAGTTCCCACCCAGTCAGTTCCCAGCCACTGACTCCCACCCAGTTAGTTCCCACCCAGTTACCCACTAACTCCTCCCACCCAGTCACCCAGTTAGTTCCCAGCCCTAACTCCCACCCAGTTAGTTCCCAGCCCTAACTCCCACCCAGTTACTCCCAGCCACTAACTCCCCCACCCACTGTCCCAGTCACTTCCCACCACTGACTCCCACCAGTAGTTCCCAGTTCCCACCCAGTTACCACCCACTACTCCCACCCAGTTAGTTCCCAGCCACTACTCCCACCAGTCAGTTCCCACCCACTGACTCCCACCCAGTCAGTTCCCAGCCACTGACCTCCCACCCAGTTCAGTTCCCACCCACTGACTCCCACCCAGTCTCCCACCCAGTTCCACTGACCCCACCCAGTCAGTTCCCCACCCACTGACTCCCACCCAGTCAGTTCCCACCCACTGACTCCCACCCAGTCAGTTCCCACCCACTGACTCCCACCCCAGTCAGTTCCCACCCACTGACTCCCCCCCAGTCAGTTCCCACCCACTGACTCCCACCCCAGTTCCAGTTCCCACCAGTTAAAACTGTACCCAGTTAGTTCCCAGCCACTAACTCCCACCCAGTTAGTTCCCACCACTAACTGCACCCACACTGATCCTCCCAACACCACCTCACTCCCACCCAGTAACTCCCACCCAGTTAACTCCCACCCAGTTAGTTCCCAGCCCACTAACTCCCACCCAGTTAGTTCCACCCACCCACTGACTCCCACCCACCCACTGACCTCCCACCCAGTTCCCACCCACTGACTCCCACCCAGTTCCCAGTTCCCCACCCACTGACCCACCCACTGACTCCCACCCAGTTAGTTCCCACTGAGTTAGTTCCCACCCACTGACTCCCCACCCAGTTAGTTTTCCCACTCCCACCCAGTCAGTTCCCACCCACTAACTCCCACCCACTTCCCACCCCCACCCAGTTAGTTCCCACCCCACCCAGTTAGTTCCCACTCCCCCACCCAGTTAGTTCCCACCCACTGACCTCCCACCCAGTTAGTTCCCACCCACTAACTCCAACCCAGTCAGTTCCCACCCACTACCTCCCACCCAGTCAGTTCCCACCCACTGACTCCCACCCAGTTAGTTCCCACCAACTCCCACCCCCCCACCCAGTTAGTTCCCCCACTGACTCCACCCAGTTAGTTCCCACCCGCCAACTCCCACCCAGTTAGTTCCCACCCACTAACTCCCACCCAGTTAAGTTCCCACCCACTAACTCCCACCCAGTCAGTTCCCACCACTAACTCCCACCCAGTTAGTTCCCAGCCACTTCCCAGTTAGTTCCCAGCCACTCCCCACCCAGTCAGTTCCCACCAGTCAGTTCCCACTAACTCCCACCCAGTCAGTTCCCACCCACTGACTCCCACCCAGTCAGTTCCCACCCACTGACCTCCCACCCAGTCAGTTCCCACCCACTAACTCCCACCCAGTCAGTTCACAGCCACTGACCTCCCAGCTCACCCACTAACTCCCACCCAGTCAGTTCCCAGCCACTGTCAGGTAATGACAGGGGACATACTTCTGGTGGATCTTGATGAAGACATCTTCACACAGGTTCTCCACCCTAACCGGGGCGTCGCCAGGAGAGTAGTCGCTGAAGGTGATGGTGATGGGGCTGTCTGTGCCCCCGGTCACCTCCACGCACAGCCCCGTCTGCCCACACACACAGCACGCTCTGAGTGTGCAGCCTAATATGCTTATGCATTTTTTCAAGCGCCAACTTATACAGTCATCATTTTTCCTATTCTCTATGTTGTATATAGCCTAATGTCAGTTTTTTCTGTGTCCATTAGCCTTTATAGCTTTGTTATTTGACTTGTTTTCTTTATTAGTTTGGATGGTTGGGTTGGCTGACTGGTTGTTGTTGTTGTTGTTGTTATTATTGTTGTTATTTTACTGTATGGAAAATCACAGCTTTTGTTTTGGTGTGTTAGTAAGTCCAAGTTTGTTTTGTTCTTTGCAACTGAGCCCTGTGTTATTCATTCACTGCACTGCACCCATACAGACTGCTTTCTTTTAAGAGTTAAGACCAGTTTTTTTTGCATGCTACATTTATTTCACTGTATACATAACTCCCTGCTCCTCCATGAGTACTTACTGGCTAGCAACCGACATTACAATTTCCAAATCAATTCACTGGAAAGTGATAAAAAAAATCAATCTGTGAGACTTATTAGTTGTTGGCATAAAGGAAAACAGCAATACAAAAATCCTCTTCCATTTAATGGGACAGTCCGTGATAAATAACATGTGCTGAGTTATAAGAATGATGGATACATCCTACATTGACTACGGTGGACTAGGAGCAGCGATCGTGAATACAAAATATCTCTCTCTGTCTGTCTGTCTCTGTCCTATCTTGCATTTCCTTCCCCCCCTCTCTTTTTCTTTTTCGCCCCCTCTCTCATTGCTTTGATTCTCTCTCTCCCTCTTCTTTTTCTCTCTCTCCCACATACACACATGCTCATGTGTGTGTGTGTGTGTGTGTGTGTGTGTGTGTGTGTGTAAAAACTCAGCATGTTACAAATGCAGCATAAAAAAGCATAACATGCAAGCCAAAATCTGTTCATGTTCATGTGGAACTAAGCATCTTACAATCACAGCAAAAAAAAAAAAAAAAATGCATGAAACACGCAAACCAAAATCTGTTCATGTTTATGTGGAAATTAAGCATGTTACAATCACAGCCCCCCCCCAAAAAAAAAAAAAAAAAGAAAGCATGGAACATGCAAAGCAAATTGTGTTGGTTAGCAGTGTGTGTGTTTACGTCTGCATCTGGTGAATGGGCTTGACAACATTTTGAGGACAGCAAACGCAAGTATTACCATAAGTATAACACATGTAACACATGCATCACTGTAAGAAATCTCTCTCTCTCTGTTTTGCCCTCTCTCTCTCTCTTTCTCTGTCTCATTCTTTCTGTGTCTGTCTGTCTGTCACTGTCTCTCTTTCTCTCTGTTTTCATGTGGGTATGTGTGTTTTGCTCTCTCTCTCTCTCTTCCCTCTGAGCCTTGTTGGCCCAGCAGAAGAAATAGTAGCAGTACACGTTTCGTTCAATGCCGGCGCAGCGTGTACCTCACCGCAGAGAAGCTGGGAAGGAAGTATGGGAATGCGGGTGATGCAAGAGGGATGGGACTGGGGTGGGGGGAAGTGGGAGTACTCCTGCCAGAAGGGAAAGTGGGCACTCGAGTTAAAAATAGGTGGGCCTGCTTCACCGGCTAAGAGCTGATAGTTGTGAGCACCGTTAGCTCAATACAACATTTATCACAGTACATCCTGAATCAAAAGGCAAGTATTTTAATTCATTGCCCATGGTTTTGACAAACACGGTGCCATCTTAACTCTCTGGGGGAACAGGGGACTTCCTATCAGACAAAGACAATCAAGCCCACCATGGATTAGCTGTTAGCTGTACAGATTTTGTTAATGTATGTCCAAGCACCGACATGCTCATGTTGGAATATAAGTGTTACGTGAACGTACACTGCCTACACATACTAATTTATCAGTTTCTTCCTAGCATTATTCCCATGCCAGCAATCTAATGGGAGCCACTGACCATGTTGCTGCCAGAAATGCAACTGCCACAAGTCTGAAAATCAAATCTTACAGGAAACAAACAAAAAAAAACCCTGATTATTTATCCCACAAGATACACTGCAAGCTGAGTTATGGGCACATGTATTTTGATTACAGCATGTTTCTTTTTAGGATAATGTGATTGGAACTTGGCCTGCTCTTATAGTATACCAAAAAATATCAAAAGTGCAAAATATTTGAGTTACAAAAGTTGTATTTGCGGGCAGCGATGTACAAATGTTTCCTATCAATGTAAAGTGAAGGGCAGAAAGCAGTGTGATGACTGACCCCTCTGTCCATTCTGAGCACAGTGTTGTGTGGCTTCTTGAAGGGGAAGTGCTGAGACAGACATTACATTGCTTCCTTCGTACTTCAGGAACATGTTGAAGGTCTCCGTCACCGGCCAGAAGGGTTGACACTACAAACACACAAACATATTACTGAGAAATCATGTTGCTTCCGTCATACTACTTCACAAATATGATGAATGTTTCCGTCACCGGCCAGAAGGGTTGGCACTACCAACAGAAAAATATATAACTGCTCCTGATCAATGACGAAATGTTAATAACATATTGCTGAAAAAATTCCAGTGAAATGTATTAAAAACTTACATAAATGAGGAAAGGGTTACTAAAAGGTCACTTCCATTATTCCGACAAAAAAGAACCTAAAAAAATTAAAGATGGTTATTAGCAATCACAATTATTTAAGCACCTTATGGGGCAATAATCTAATTCAAAACTACATGAATCTTAAAATGCAATTCTCAGCATTCAGTAAGGCAACTTTGACATGAATGAACTACAGCACAAAAAATTCACATTCTTATAAACTTTTCTTCAACTGCACTTGCTCTGCGAAACATGATAGTAATGTTCCCTGGTATATCTGTCTAACATGTCTGTTCAAACATATATTCATACTGTACCATAAACAAATCAATTTTTTTTTCTTTCTGGTCATACTTACCTCCCCAAACAAACATTTTATTCCCCATTTGGCCTGGAACGTCACCATATCATCAGGATCCTCACAAACAAACAAACATAAAAAGACAAAAAAGGTTGGGAGAGCAAGAAGCTAACCTCGCCTCCATTTCCAGCTAGGCTGTGGGAGTGATTGCCCTTAGTGAGTTCACTTCATGTATCATATTTAAACAAAGATCAGTCTTCTCCTTGGCCAGGGAACACATTCCCTCTCTTTTTAGGAATTCAGGCTTCTTTTGTTTGTTTGTTTGGTGCTCATGGATCCTCACAAGCCTTTAAAGCTCACATTCGCTTCTGGTGAAGAAGCTTCTTTCTCCCTTCCTTCTCCAGGGCATTTCATCTCAAAATGTCCACAGTCAGACTGGGATCTCTCCGGCTCTGCTGAGACTGGACATGTGGCCCACATTCTGCAGATGCTGAGATTGAACATGTGGCCCCCATTGTGGAGGTGCTGAGACTGAACATGTCGCCCACATTGTGGGAGGTGCTGAGACTGAACATGTGGCCCACATTCTGGAGGTGCTGAGACTGAATATGTGGCCCACATTTTTGGAGGTGCCGAGACTGACCATGTGGCCCACATTGTGGAGGTGCTGAGATTTGAAAATGTGGCCCACACTGTGGAGGACAAAGCAAGCACTCCTCAACTAAAACTTTCAGACTTAAAATGAAAGATCTTGACATCAGCCATGATCTGTTCCTTTCTGAACAAGCAGTGCACTGCTCATTATGGACTGTTGTTTTATAATGATTATTATTTATGGCGCTTAATCTTTAATCATAAGCCCTAAGCACTTACAAATACAGAAAAGGTTAGAGAAAACATAAATGAAACCAATAAGAAGATGAATATTACAATAAAAACCATGCACCTACAAACAAGGGTGCATACTGACACACCCCACATACACACAACACACACATCCCACACACACTGTCTCACAAGAACGGACAACAGCATGTGTGCACATGCACATGCGCAAGCGCGCACACACACACACACACACACACACACACACACAGTCACACACACATACACACACAACACACACACACACATATGTGTGCCAAGTAGAATCTACCACTGGTCCTAGACTATCTGGCCTCTTGCGATTATAAGCCACTCATCGAATGCTCTCTCCAGAACTTCCCTCTCAAAGCATGCTTTTTACTCAGCCTGTAGAGTGAGTGAAGTTCATGCCTTTTACAAGGAACCATGGTCCCTAAAGTAACATGCTGATGGCTCAGTCACCCTCTCCATGTGCCCTTCTTTCCCAGCTAAAAAACCATAAGCTCGAACAGTGACAGTGGGCATACGCTTGCGTGACAGTTTGTGCTCCTTCCATCAGGCAGACGATTTTGTGTTCCCACAGCTAAGCTGATGTGCACAAAAAAGAGCTTTGTGTTCAAATCCATTGCGTTTTTAAACAAACACAGCGTGTAAAAAGAGGCGATGGATCACCTGTGACACAGCATGTGCGCGGGTGTGTATGTCTGTGAGCAAGTGGGAAAGTATAGATGCTGGAGTGTGGGCGTGTTTCTGTTTTATGTGTGCATGTCCTGGAACAGTGAGGAATAGAAATGTCTGGAATATGTCTTATCTATCTTAATGATTTTAATGATATAAATCACCTCTCTCTCTCTCTCTCTCTCTTACGTGCACACACTTATGTATATATATATATATAATCATGAGTGGCTGAGTGCGTACTTTATTTGCACTACCAAAAGGAGAAAGACTGAAATTCCCATTTTGGTGTTACACGCATGTTTTATTGTTTGTAAGTAATTTTAATTCCCATTGTCACGTTTGTAACTATAAATATGTATGTCTTAACTTTTAGGGCAGCGGTCACAAATGTAATTTCTCTTGTAACGAGAGATAATAAAGTTTTCTGAATCTGAATCTGAATCTGAAGAGCCTTATGCCTATAACCTTGTCTCTGCTGGTCCCTTCATCCTCCAATCCCAGTCTCAGGTGACCACAGGTTGAGCAGGTTTACTGTCTTGTCACAGCACTCAGACTCGGGCTGCCACAGCTGCCAGCTATCTGATGCCAGGGAAATGCCATTTCAAAACCCAAAATGACAGGTTCCTGACTTGGGCAGATAATACGCCAGGCTTACATCTTTGGCCAGAAACTGCTTCCCCCCCAAAGCGGACATAAAGGCACATGCAGTGCAGGGCTCTCCATCAGTTGACACATGTCCCCTTGTGGAGCAGTGTAATTTCCAACAGTAGTACATGCAGCAGCCAGAAAGTTACAGACAACCTTTGGAAGGTTCTACCTCAGTGACATATCTGATGATGTGCGGGCACTTGATCGCCTTGGGGGTTTAATTGTGGTCCGAGCTGCAACACCCCACAGCTGATTACTCAGTGACCCTGGTTTGGTAGATCTGATCACCCATCACTACTATCATTTACATGCTAACTGTATTTTTAAATTCAATGGCTGGTTTGAACTCTGTTCAACTTACCACTTGTGATTATTTGGTATGTTATTTAACGGTCTCTCAAGGGACACTATACGTCCCCACTCTACCCAATACAGGGAGTGGGTCTCCTCCTTTTCCTATTTTGTGCAGCAGTTAGTTGTTTCTTCTTTTCCTCCTAGAGGCGCTCCAACTGGTCACTTAGTGCATTCTATTCAGGGACAGCAAGAACCAATCCTTTCACCTCCAGGCTACGCATGAGAGACCAGTGCGTATGGCCCTCAGTGGCCACGGACAACCAGTTCTGGGCTTGATGAACTGTGCAAACATTCTTCGGGGGTGGGATCACTCTTTCCTTTTTCATATATGCATGCTTTCCAACCATTCGTTTTGATATTTCTGGCATTTGTTTGGACAGTATAAGAACAAGAATGTTTATTACTGAAAGCAGTTTTACAATACACTAACCTGTCCAAACACTAGGACACCTTCCCACTTCCACGCTTTGCCTGGAAAAGGGTGAGAAAACTGTATATGTTTGAGTATGATTCATGAAGTGGATTCATGAAAGGCAATCCTACTGTCAGCTTACTTGAGTATGGAGGCTAAGCTCACTTCCCATTCTCTCAATTTTGTTATTTTGAGGATCTTGGTAATATGGTGATGTCCCATACCAAATAGGGACAGGCATTTGTGTTTGCAAAGGTAAGTATACCATAAAACTACTTTTAGTCATGAGATTCCAGTTCCAGTTTGGAAAGAGCAGCATCGGACAATATGAAAGACAAACAAAGACAGAATGATAAACACTCTTCAAAAAGTTGAAGATGATACGTTCTTGACTGCTCAATTTTCAAATCCCATGTGTCTAGTTAAACATACTCAAATTACTTTGTTTTCTTTAGGGCATCGAAATTGCATTCGGATAAATAAGGGGAAAAGACAAGGAATACAGAACAAGCAATGGATACCACTTAACACTGAAAGAAGGACATGGAACATATAAAGCAAACAATGTATGATGTACAGAAAGAACATAAAAGACGATAAACCTACAACTGCAGTAACAGAACAGTAACGGTGTTGACTCACGTCGCCCTTGGCAATGTCCAGCCAGAGGTCAGCGTTGGGGTTCTCCTCCATGTACCTCAGTTTCCTGGTGGACTGGTTGATGACCAGGAAGAAGGGCAGGATGGTGATGATCTTGGTCAGCCTCAGCCGTGACATCTGACTCTGCACCATGAACTATCCACACACACACACACGCACATGATCAATCATGTACGCTTATACAGAAATAGGTGCATATACATGCACACACCATACTTTTCAGGCTATAAATATCTACACCATTATGTAAGTGGCACCTGCCAAATTTCAAATAAAAAAGAAAAACAACAAAAAGTAAGCCACAACTAATCAATTCCTTGCAAGAAAATAGCAATGAAAACCAAAATGGCAAAACAAAGCCCCTGCTTTCTGATGTCTATCATTAACCAGCAAGCATACAGACATGAGCAATATATATAATGAGGGAAAAAAGAAAACTTTTCAGTTCTTTTCAAAGCTGTTCTCAGAGTACTAAAATCACTGAAAAGATTGTCTTCAGCCTCAGATATGAAAGGCTTCGAAACTCTTCATCGATTTCAGCCATCTTGTCCACAGACAACTAGTACTTCTGTCTCCATGCTTGTGCTCATTGTTGACTTGTGTTGTAAGATGTTGAGAATTTGCCTGCTTTTTTAAAGCCATAAATCATTATAGACAGTTACAATGCCTTTGCATCAAGAAGTTTCACCATGGAGATTATGCCACTGTCAGACCACTTAAGTTGAACTGCGGCATGGTTGCCCTTTCGAGAACCAGATCAACAGCCTTCATTTTGAAATCTGTGTTGTAGGCTTGATTCCCAGCTCTGGCGTGTTTGCCTGATCATATGGTGCTGACAAGTGACTGATCAAGCAAAAATTACATTCAGCTATTGTTTATGACACTCCTTTCGTGTGTTGCTCATGCAATGATCATTCCTTTTGTGAAAACTAGTCAATTTTGATTTCTGCAGTTGCTGGTTCTCTGTTTGTCCAAACAACTGCAGATCAAGAGGGACATAATCCTAAGGCAAGCCACAGACAGCACTGGAAATATCCATAAACGGGCCATTGCCTGTGTAGTAGTTTAAAGGTTAGGGATACAAACCATGTATTTGCAGCCTCTCTCCTTGTCATGACAGACCACCACACCACTGCTGCCGACTGTGTCCATGGAGAAAGACTGCGACCAGCGAGAGTCGTACACACGCAGCTTGGCCTGTTCAAAATGAATCAATGAATAATGCATAAACAATGCCATCTTTCATCAACTGACTGAAGCACATAAAAGACCTCCATTAATACACAAAACATGCATGTGCATCAGTACACACACACACACACACACACACACACACACACACATGCACAGACACACACACACACACATACAAAACATGTGCTTTTGAGAACAAGTATGACGTGTGTACCTTCTTGCGCTTGTTCTTCTTATAGCGGAACAGAACAGGGTTGGGGCTAGCTCCACATTCCAGCACCACGTCAGATGAGGAGCCCTGGACACCATCAATACAGCCATGACCACACACCACTATCTCAGTAAGCCCACAACTTTCAGAAATCATAAGACTGACATCAGCATCTTGTTCTTATGAATATATTTGACAGAACGAACCTGTGACCCTTTAATACACATGCATCTTCAGATGTGCACTGACCTGGCTGAGGTTATTCAGTGCAGCTGTAAGTACAGTCACCTAATGTAGCAATCCATACAACCTTTTTGTTAATATGATGAGCTACAACTGAAAAGGTGCCTGTTCCAGCACTGCAAAGATGTCTCCGCCATGCTGCCTTTACAGGACATTCAGCAGTATCAATAAATGCACTACTTAGTTGTGTAGTTTCTGTAAATTAACCTTACCACATAAGGTTATTACTTATACAATCAAAATGCAATTAAATCATGTTAAAAGAAAAGAAGTGTGTAACCATCACAGAATTCACCATTATGTCTGATGAGCAGCCTGTGTCTCCCAACTCATCCAAATGATCACAAAATCTACGCTAGTTGCAGCATGTGGTTGATGTTATGTCATAAAACATTCAGCCAAGTGTTTCTTACCCTGAGATGCAGAGGAAGTTGCGTCTTGTTCACTACCCAGTATGGGGTGTAGATGTGCAGATCCATCCCACTGCTGTTGTCAGCATGGATACTCAAACTGAGGTGCTTGTTCACATGCTCGGCATCAATCTCTGTCTCCATGGGGATAGCCTTGAACTCTTCAAGGTCAGGAGACACTTCTAGGATGCCTGACCAATCACAGCCTAGGTAGTCTGTGAGCTGAAAACAAAGTGGACTTTGGACTGAGACAGTATGATGGAAAAAATTCAGGGTTTAATTGAAGAACATTTGTAGCAGTTTGGGCACGCTGTATCAGAACCACAAAGCACCAGAGTCACACAGGGGGAGACATGAAGACTCTGTGAAAGCATACTGATGAGCAGAGCTCAAAAACACACATTCACAAAGACATACACAGACAGACAGACTCACAACCATAGGCTCACACACTGAGGCACAACTATTAACACATATGTTGTGCACATAACGATCACTTTCTTCATACTTACCTGTCTAACCAAATGCCTTATCTCCACTATGCATAGAACATGCTATACATCAGAAATCTAAAAAAAAAAATCATAATGGAGAGCATGGAGCTAGCTACCTTACAGCAAGAGGAATACACAAGTAGTCTCCCCTGGCAAATGTGTAATTAACTCGCTCCCCTAGCCAGAATTTAGTTTTCTTTTCCTTGGCGAGGAAATATGCTCTTTCGCTTTCGTTCGTGAGGAAACACACTCCCTTTTTTACTGTGAGTCCTCTACCATGGATCATCAGAAGCGTTCCTTCAACTCAGCTTTCCCTTTGCAAGGAGAGACTCCTACTCAAGCCAAAAATTCTAAGGAGCTTTTACAGCTTGCCTCTGCCCTACTGTTGCTGTCATTACAGGACGCCTTGGTGAACCGCAGCTCAGCCGATATTTCTTCACCTCCCATTTCCAGAAACTCAAAAGTTCTGAGACATTGACATTAGCCATGATCCCTTTCTGACTGACTTGATCTCCTATCCTGCACTGGGCTCCCCTACACTAAGCAGATTTCCAAAATGGAGAATAGTCCTGGAGTATCTGGCCTTGGGCAACTTTGAGCCAACTACCAAAGGCTCTATTAGGAACTCACCCCCTGAAGACATGCTTTTTGATCACCCTGACTTCAGCATGCACGGTCAGTGAGATTCGTGACCTATCCAGGGATCCAAGGTCCTGTAAGTCGCATGATGGCTTTGTCCACGTGCCTGACCTTTCTAACCAAAACTGCAAAGCCCGAAGAATGGCCTTTGATGATTACCTTGCCTTTGCTGGCCCTTTCATCGTCCGGTCCCAGGTGTATATGTTCCAAGGTGGAGCAGGTTTACTGTTCTGTCTGAGAACTGATTGTCTATCTTCAGAGGACAGAGTCAGATTCCTGACAATCCTTTAATCTCCAGGAAACATGTGAGCCTTCCGGCTTTTGTTGTTTGGCACCAAACTCTGGGATGAACTGTAGTCAGCCTTGTGTATTTCTGAGTCTGAGCGTTGATCTGTTTTCTCAGGTGTGGATGGCCACCATCCTTTTCGATGTTCAGGTTTTTGCAAAGTGAAACAACTGCAGGCGGAAATCTAAACAAATCTTCTTAAATAAATGTCAGCAAACCGCCCAGAGAAACATGGACAAACGAGTCACAAGACAACACACAACGCGTTTCGACCTCTTAGGTCTTCATCAGGTGAAACAAAGACGGACAAAATAACGAAAATGCACTTAGCTTTGATCGCTTCAGATTGCTTCTGAGTTCAGCGCAAGGAAGGCGTTGAATGAGCATTCAACGCCTTCCTTGCGCTGAACTCAGAAGCAATCTGAAGCGATCAAAGCTAAGTGCATATTCGTTATTTTGTCCGTCTTTGTTTCACCTGAGGAAGACCTAAAAGGTCGAAACGCATTGTGTGTTGTCTTGTGACTCGTTTGTCCATGTTTCTCTGGGCGGTTCCCTGACATTTATTTAAGATTTGTTCAGGTTTTTGTTTGTAAGTATGAAGAAAAGGAATTTACAACTAAAAACAGTTTTATGATATGCTTACCTATCCAAATACTAGGACAGCCTTCCCCCTCCTTGCTGGTCGGAAAACTGGATTCTTGCTAAGGGTGTGAGCTAATTATGTGTTTACCATGGGAGACCACTCCTGTATTCCTGGTGGCTAAGGAGAGTTAGCTCCCAGCTCTTCATTTCAATATTTCTTGTTTTTAAAGAGATTCCTGATAATATTATATAGTGTGTTCCATGCCTACTGGAGATGAGGTATTTGTTTGGACAGGGAAGTATATCATAAAACTACTTTGAGTAGTATGATTTCCTATTCACACTTTTGCATCCAATGCTTTAAAAAAGAAAAAAAAAAGGAAACAAAATGGAATGTTCTGACCCATCTTCAAAGTCTATCCTACACCATCGAGGCATAAAGATATGACAGACAGACCGAGTTATACTATACTGACGCAGAGAAATGTATGGGGTACTGGGAACAGGGACAGAAAAAAAAGAAAGCTTTCAACAGAAAAAGAAACAAGGTACAAAGGGGCAGCCAGCAAGAACCAGCCAGCCAGACAATGGACTCACAGAAAACTGGAGTTTGAAGGAGTTATGAATGTCCACAGTGTACAAGGGTGTGCTCTCTCCGTGAGTCAGGCTGCTGGACATACTGGTGCCCTGCAACACAGAGATTCTAGGTTCTCCTGGCAGGCATCACCTTGTGCCAATCTGTTGATATATGCTACACCTTATTCATTCAGCCATGAAGCCCAAAACCACAGACAACTGAAGCCGACAGTGTATGGAGGATGACTTGGTACTCAATAATGAAACTTAAAATACCTCACCAACACAAAACCAAACACACTGGTCAACCCCTGACTGACTAACAGTAATTATGGTCTGCATGTCAGCATCTAAGATGGGTATATAAGTCTGCGTGAATTTCAAGATTGATGAATGGACAGATAGAGGATGTTAAGGTAATTACACCAACAGTTCATCATGCCTATCTGTGAGTGCACACACGTACATGACTCTGTGTGTGTGTGTGTGTGTGTGTGTGTGTGTGCGAGAGTGTGTGTGTGTGTGTGTGTGTGTGTTTCTGTGTGTGTGTGTGCGTGCGCGAGTGCACGTGAGCATGTGTGTGTTTTGTGCATTTGTGTGTGCATCTGGTACAGTATATAAGTATGTGCACATGTTTTAGGGCAGATGTAGTTAAGTTTACACATAGCACAGAACACAAGATAAAACTACTACATCTCTTAGTTATCTGATTTGATAAAACTCTTACTCTATTAAAACAAAACACATCAGTTGCCAGATACCCACAAAAACTAATGCCCGGAGTTTATTCCCATTCCCAAGAAGCCCCTAGTGACAGCAGATGAACACATTTGGTGCATGTTTCATGTCAGTCTTCAAATGTTCTTCTCACCCAAGACAGCATGTTCTAACAAAAAAGGGGAAAAACAAATTCACTGCAATGAGAAAATTTCGTAACACTATTCATGATAATTTCTAGGAATAAGAGTCCTCTGGACACAGGATCAGTCTGTCAAATCTGAGCAGTGAAATATGGGGAGTTTGTATTATACTCCCCTTTTTGGCTAAGTATACTTACCATGTCAGACCATAGCATTAAAACGGCTGTCAGTCAGCTCTGTCAGGCCGAAGTTTTGTGGCAAATGCAGGCATAAGATAGTCACGTGACGCCCACCCTACTTCCGATTACGGAAGATGCCGAAGATCGTGTACTGTCCGTCATTCAACGAGGCCTGCGCGCAAGGCAACCCCAGGGAACCTTGGCGCTAGCGGGGAAGGTAGGGCGGGCATTAGAGTCTGACATGGTAAGTATACTTAGCCAAACAGGGAGTATAATACAAACTCCCCATTTTGGCGTCGTATACTATACCATGTCAGACCATAGCAGAATTTAAAGGAATAGGAGAGGGCCGAGCGCCCTAATGGTTCCTGGGTTAACTGTTATGGCTGCATTGGCCGCCACAAATGAAAACCCCTTAGAACCATCAGCCCTGGTCATGCGGATGTCCCTTAGATAAAAGTTTATGAAAGGGTTCTCCGAACGCCAGTAGGCTGCCTCCAGGAGATGGCACACGGGGACAGAGTGGTGGAACGCTGTGGACATGGCCAACGCTCTGACCTCGTGGGCTCGAGGGGAAAGGGCTGGGAGTCTTTGTGGGCCTGGGCATAGGCAGATTTGATAGTATAGAATAGCCACCTAGAAATCGAGCCCGCCGAGATGTCTTTCTTGTTGTTGGGGTTGATGGAAATAAGGAGGCTTCTCTGAGAGGAACGCCTGGGGTGGGAACGCTCCCAGTAGTATCTGAGGCACCTAGAGGGTCATAGGTCCATGTCCCCGCTGCCTTCGCTACCTAAGATATCCGCTAGGGAGCGGATAACCAGGGAAGGAGAGGTCGTGCCCGGTTCCTGGTTCTTCGCTAAGAACTCAGGCAGGAACTGTGAGGCCAGGGAGAGAAGGAAGGTGGTCTTGAAGGGGAGAATGACAAAGGGAATAGCACGGAGGGGCTCGAAAGGGGGCTTTCTGAGGGAGTCAAGAACCAGAAAGAGGTCCCACATGGGAGCGCGCCTAGGGGACTGAGCTTCCCGTAGGGCCCCCCCCCCGAGATAGTTCTCTAAGGAGAAAGTTATTGTCGAATGATGGGCCGCCCAGCTGTCAGATGGTGGTGCCTACGGCCGATCTGTAGCCCCGAATGGAACTAGCAGAGAGCTTTCGAGAGGATGAAAGGTGGGATAGGAAATTGCCTATCTGGTGGGATAGGAACTTGCCTATGTGGATGTTGGAGGGGAGGAGGTAGGGGACCGAGTTAGCCGTGCACCACGTGACCCATCTCTCTCATCGCGGTGGTCGCAATTTGGCTGGCATAGAAGCCAAGCGTGGAGGCGAAGCATCTGGGGATTGGAGTGAGGGAGGCCCGAGCGAGGTTGTCTAAGTAAGTCCCACCAAGGGGCTAGCTGGAGAGGGGGACGTGAGTGAGGGACCTGAGGTCCGGGAACCACAACTGAGTCGGCCACCACGGGGTTATGAGGATGAGTTTGGGTCTCTCCAGCCTGGCCTTCCTGATCACTTTGTGAAGTATGGGGAAGGGGGGAAAGGCGTAGGCGAGGAGTCCCGTCCAGGGGAGGGAGAGCGCATCGACCGCGTACGCTCGGGGGTCCGGGAGTGGAGAGACATACATGGGGAGTCGATGGTTGTACCGGGTCGCAATTAGGTCGACCATGGGCTTGAACCAGTGTTCCCAGACGGTGGTTAGTGTCAGCTTGTTCAGGGTCCACTCTGTGTGCAGAAGGGTCCCTGACCGGCTGAGAGTGTCTGCCAGGATGTTGCGTGTCCCCGCTATGTGTCTCGCACGGAGGGTGGCTCCCCGTGCGTGGCACCAGCGAAGGAGGGCCTCTGTCCGTAGAGAGAGGCCGATGGAGTGAGCCCCCCCCCCCCCCCCCCTTTGTTGATGTAATGGGGCTACCGACGTGTTGTCCGTGAGGAGGAGAACCAGTCGGTGAGAGATAGATGTTGGAAGTGGAGGAGGGGCCAGCCTGACCGCTTCCAATTCTAATATGTTGATGTGGAGGCGAGCCATCTGTGCGTCCCACATCCCCGAGGCATGACTGTCCCCCAAGTGGGCCCCCCCCAGCCCGAGTTGGAGGCGTCTGTGTATAGTTCGAGGGACTGTGTTGGGAGAGAGATCGGAACGCCTTCGTGAAGAGGAAGGGTGCCAGGGAGAGGCCAAAGGGAGAGCTTTTGAACTGGAACACTCGAGCTTGCCAGACAAACCGGAGGTACGTCTGTGCGCCGGGTGAATAAGGATCTGGAAGTACGCATCTTTCAGATCTATGGAGGTAGCCCAATCTACGTGATGGATGGAGTCTCTGATCTGGGAGGGCGTGTCCCATCTTGAACTAGGTATGTCTGAGGAACTTGTTGAGGGGAGAAAAAGGTCAAGGATGGGCCTCCATCCCACCGAAGGTTTGGGGATCACGAACAGGTGTGGGAGTAAAACCCGGGGTTGGGCTGGAAAACTTCGGTGATGGCCCTTTCTGAGGAGTTCGAGGACTTCCAGGCGAAGGGCGTCCGCCTGGGCAGTGGGGGGGGTCGCTGGGGGACGGAGGAGGAGAGCGCATGAGGGGGACGACGGTGAGAGAGCCCACGGTAGGCGAAACCCGTCCTGAAGAACCGACACTACCCAGGGGCTGAGGCCCATACGTCGCCACTGGCAGGCGGCCGGGAGAGGTTGCCCGCCAGGGGAGCCGATGGTCCAGATGGGGGGAAGGGGAAGAGTGGGCCGGTGCCTTGCTGGGCAGGTTGGGCCAGCTCCATGCGCACTACGGGAGTGTCCTCCAGTCACCGCGGGGGCCGTGCTTGCTGGCCAAACCAAAAATTTTAGCGAGGTTTAGGTTTAGGCCTCTGTGAGTTAAGTGGCCGCTTGGGGGCCTGGAAAGGCGTGGCTGAGGCCGGGGGGCAAAGGACGCCGCCTGCTTGCGTTCCTCGAGCGAGAGAGACATAGCCGAGGTGGAGTGCTCGCCAAAGAGCGAGTGATCCTGGCCCGGGACACATCGTAGGGATGCCCTGAGTGCCGGGGAGAGTGAGGAGCGTGCAAGCACCGCGTCTCTAGCCACTAGCAGACAATTAAAATGGCTTGTTGCTGCGCTGTCCGCCACAGCCGCCAAGTGATGCGATATCCTGTTAACTAGGTGTCGCATAAGGGGTCGCTGAATAAGCGAGGTTCGTCCTGGTGTGGTTCGGAGTTTGTATCCGAAGGCACTGGGACGGCGCCGTCATCCCCAGGCCAGAGTACCTCCGCCCTCTGCAAGAGCATGCTAAGGTAGGCATGCCCTGCAGTGGTGTGTAAGATGCCCATCCGGGCTACTCGGTCCCAGTCCTTTAGCACTTAAAGGGGATGGTGGCCGAAGTAGGGGGGGCCCGGTTGGGTATCAGGCGACAATCTGATTGGGAGATGGCCCACTCCCTGGTAACCGGATTGTCGAAAGAGGAGGCAACTGGGTGCTTCCTGTGGGTCCCAAGTAGGGCGCCGAAGGGGGCCGCATTGGGTGCCGGGGGCAGGTCTTGACCCGGCGTGGGGACGGCGTCTGCACCCCTGGCGCGTTTTGCCGGACTCTCCCACAGCGAAGTGAGTGACTGAGGTGCGACAATTCTGAGTCTGGAGTATTGGGCTGGGGCAGCCCAACGATCTCAGGGAAGGCCAAGATCGGCAGAGGGAGGGGGCGTCCCTCGACACGAAGTCCGGTCGAAACCGTTCAATGGTGTGGATGTCATAAAGGGATGAGAAGAAGTCCTCATCGTAGTCGTCCTCAGGCTGTGGGGAGTCAAGTTCCTGGGAAGGGAGGTCTTCCTCAGGGGGCAACTGCGCGGGTGCGCGAGGGTCCCGCCCTGGTAGGGTGGTGGCGGGGGAGGGGGGGATGGCGGGACCCTCGTGGCTCTATGCTCGGCAGACGGGCTGGGGTGGGAGAGCCCGGACTGCCGATCGGACAGCGCCGCCCGAGGTGGGAGACCCAGGTCGACCCAAGTCTGCGAGGTTGGGTGCCACAATCGACCAAATTGTTGTTCAGGTTGGGTGTGTGTATTGAGCCACTGGTCCCTCTCGGGGGCATAGAGCCACTGGTCCCCGGGGAGATAAGCGGGCTGTGGCGGCCAGAGTACTGTGCAGGGACTCGCCGGGGACCGGGGTAACCTTGGGCAGCAGGGGGGGAATAGTAATCGACCCTGGTATGTGGTTTTCCCCCCGGGAGCGTGCCGGGTCCCAGTGGAATGGGACAGGTTACCCGTGGTCCCGCTGGTAGATCCTCCCCCCGGAGGAAC
The DNA here is from genome assembly GCA_016801955.1 of Conus betulinus. NCBI lineage: Eukaryota > Metazoa > Mollusca > Gastropoda > Neogastropoda > Conidae > Conus > Conus betulinus. The sequence goes on along the minus strand of JADBJO010001251.1, from coordinate 392,783 downwards.
GGGACCGAGGACGTTGCCCAAATGGGGGCCGAGTAGGTCGGACCCCGAACGTCCTGAACCCCTAGGGGAACCTGCGACGGGCGAGCGGGGTGGTCGGCCGTCTTGTGTGTGTTCACAACCGGTGGATGCACTCGGTGTTCCCATACGCCCAGAGTTATGGACATGTGCATGGTCGTGCCAAGACGTGGCCATAAAACTGCGTCCGGAGATAACTGGACGCTCCTCGTGCAGGGGTGTTGGCTGCACCTGTGCATGGTGGGGGAGAGCGTCGTGAGACGGCGAGTCCGGATGGGGGGAAGAAGTGGACCCGCGCGTCGTCCCATAAGTGCGAGTGACGGGTGGGGGTTCCAGCCCAAGGCCGTCACCCGTGCCTGTCCGCGGCCCGGCAAAGGTCCCCGGGGGCCGGGGGGTCGCGTGACCCGGCATAGTAAGTGGATGTCTGACTATGCGCAGGAAAGCTAGAAGGCAGGGTGGCTGGGGGAGAAGCGGAATCCCGCTCGGATTTCTTGGCTAGACGGGGTCCCTTAAGGGGGGCCTTGCCCTTAGATTTCTGGGCAGGTTGAACGAAAGGCACTTAGAAATCGCAGCAGCGGTTGCCTTCTAGCTTTCGAATGCAACGGTCGTGCGTCCTGTCACCATGACATCTGTCAAAACATTAAGCTGTCAAGCAAGCAAGAAAACTGCAAATCATGCGCACTCTGCAGAAAGAAAAAGTGCTTCAAAACTCAGGAATTTATTTTCCTATCTTAACTCCAACAACACTGTAAAATGCAACAAAAAAAATCTTGTTCAAGAACATCAGTCATCCTAAATTCTGGTCTCTTAGCTACAAGAACTGCAGACTGTAGGGGCAGCAAAGTACTCCAGTATGTCAATCATACAAGCATGTCAGGTGAAACATCCTGACCCCTGGTCTCTCACCTGCAGGGAGAACTGCAGATCGTAGGGCAGGTAGTTGTGGAGGGTGACTGGGGGGTGCAGGGAGATGGTGTAGTATGGCAATGTCTTGGGGATCACCTGGGGAGGGTGCAGCTTCTCCCCCTCCTTGCATAGTACCTGGTCAGGTCACACAGACGATACTGATAACAGCAACAGCAACAACAGCAGTCAGGTAAGGTAAGGTAATGTTGATTACAGCCCAGCTGACTGCAAAACGCCATATCAGGGTTGTCACCGCATAAAGTCAACTCACAAGTCATTGGAAAAAAAAAAGCATTTATGAACTCAATGACTGAGATGGTGATTGTTTCATGGGCGACTACTCTAGCAATTAACTGGACAGGAGGCATGGTTAACTTCCTTGCTCTCAACATTTTTCTTTTCACTTACTTTTTCCTATTTAAAAAAACTTCTAAAGTATGAGGAGTCTTGATATAAATGTGTTTGTTCATGCCAAGTACGACTATGGCATTTGTTTGGACAGCTAAGTTTGAAGAAGGAAAAAGATTTAAACGAAGAAAGAAAGAAAACGGGAGTCACCTGAAAGTTGAAAGACTTTTTTTCTTCCTGAGTAGAGAGGCAGAGGAAGTGCTTGGATTTCTCCTTGCCCTGCAACATCTCTTGCCACCACACAGCATTGTAGGTCACCTCATAGCTGTTGTGGCACACGCACACACGCACGCATGCATGCACGTGCGCGCACACACACACACACACACACACACACACACACACACACACACACACACACACACACGCACGCACGCATGCACGAGCGCGCACACACACACACACACACACACGCACACGCACACACACACACTCTTTCTCTCTCATACGCACACACACACACACACACACACACAAAGCATTATAAGTTTCGTTTTGTTTACAAATCTAAATAACTTGATAACAAAAAGTGAACTTTCAATTACCTTTAGAGTAAAAACAGTCAAAATGTCAACATTTTTCATGACTTATTTCAAAGTATCTTTTTCTGTCTTTCAACAACAGAATGTTCCTCAAAATGTCACAGTCAGGAAAAAAAAAACCCTAACTGAAGAGATCATCTGAAAGAGATTATCTCTTTTCATAGTTCTTTTCTTTTTCAATTTACACCAGCGACAAGTACAAACTTTCCTCTGGCACAAATGTGAATATTCAACTGGAAATGCCCAATGCCCAAACATCACAGGAAGCAACTGTATACCCCTTCAAGTAACTGAACCACTTTGACTGATACTACGAAGCATTGCTCAAGTTCTACCACATGCATAAACAAATTCAGAAAGTATGGAAACTGATTTCTGGGGGGCAGCTTAGTCGGAGGTAATGTAGTGTCTAGGAAAATCAAGTGTAGGGGTTCACTTGAAGAGACCGCCTTATCTCTCATTCATTTTTGTAAGCTATGTGACAGTTGTCACATTTTTTTTGGCAATCTCATTATCTATGCCCTCCAAGTGACATTACTCCCAAGCCGTTCATTCTGAACTCCTCCCACCCCCCCCTTCTCCCCCACTCCTATCCAGGCTTGCCTTTACAGCAACAGCACCGAAGTCCACAGGAGGCAGTCAATATCAAGTCGTCATGAGACAAGCTCCAGAGAAGAAAGTGCATTGCTGCCAAGTCTGATAAGCAGGACACTACTGGTTAAATCCTATACTGTCGACAGCAACTGCTCTTTCCCTGAATCAGCATGAATGAGCATCGTCCTCCACAGTGCACAGGTCGTCATGTACTTGCCCATTCCAATCACTGTGACATGAACACACCACACAGCCATGCAGAGAGCAAGCCAAAACTGATCACAATGACAGCAGGCAGTGAACAGCCACAGAATTTGTGGCTTCCTTTTATGGCAATCAATCAAGTCAAGGATCATGTGAATAATTCTATGGAATTCCATTCTGGTCTTCTTCCATAATGAATCTCAGCTGTCATCCAGACTCAAGAGATACAAACACCAGCTTTCAGGAAGAATTGAGCAACAATCTCAGGTATGTATGAGGTGAAAAAAACTCAAATGTGTGGTTCCAGCCAACTCTCCATCACAGTAGCTGTTACAACTTGGTGATTTTAAGCACACAAGTGCAACGTTGGATAAAGGCAGTCAAACCAGTCAGATAAACATGAGCAAAACAAATACACAAATGGAGAATGCTCATACAATTACATGTTTGACTAGTACTGGCACAGTCCCATGATACAGCCTATTTGAGAGGTAACGACTTGTCATTTGTCTCCTTTCTGTCATGTTCAGTCTCCACCAGTTCAGATCATCAGGACTCCTGCCTGCCTCCACTATTTGAACTCTGAAACCATGAGACACAGCGCGGTATGTAATGCCAAAGTAAGAAACCTCACTTTGATTCCTAACTGTCCAGCATAATTAGCGTGTCACACACATTCCTACCAAGCAGTGCAAGGGTTCTCATGGGTGTCTTGACTGTCTACAAGAAGGAGGACTACAGCAGACTACATGATAGTTCTGATTCGCCGAGACGGACTTGAATGAACATGTCTTTCATCCCAAAGATCCCCCCGAAAATGCAAAGAGATAAGACCTGCTATTTCAAGAAGCAGCACACAGAATGCAACAACTAAAATATACACACAGATTTCCTTCAAGAAAAACACACAGGAGGAACTCACTCCAAATCTGCAGGCTTCAGGTACAGAGGACAGTGGTAGGCCACAAAGAGGGGCAGGCAGTAGCTGTCGTGGGGGTTGACAGTGGCCAGTTTGGAGAACTCCTGATTGCCCGCCAGATGCTGCGTGTTGCGGAAACGTTTCAGGTCTTCTGTCTTGCTGTACACATCCACAGCCATTGTCATGTTGTTCACCAGCTGCAAAGAAAAATCAAAGAGATATCATAGATTCTGATATACTATCACCTTCAACTATCATACTACTTACAACAGAATGACTTTGATATTATAGATTCTGATATACCATCACCTTCATCTATCATACTACTCATAACAGAACGACTTTGATATTACAGATTCTGATATACCATCACCTTCATCTATCATACTACTTACAACAGAATAACTTTGATATTATAGATTCTGATATACCAACTTTGATATTATAGATTCTGATATACCATTACCTAAATCTATCATACTACTTACAACAGAATAACTTTGATATTACAGATTCTGAAATACCATAACCTAAATCTATCATAACACTCATAACAGAATCACTTCCTGCAAATGTTCCACTCCCTGACATTATGTTCAAGATGCCAATGAGCCAGCACACAAAAGTGCATAGACCAGATACGGCAATGACTGCAGCCTATCACAAATCTCCTATGGGAAAACATCCAGTGCAGTGACTGTAATGCTCTTCTCCATCTGTGGCTGAGGCTCTTTGCCTTCCATTCTACACCAACAAACACTTTGACCTTTACTTGACACATTTCAAACACAAGTTAACAAAGCTTTCTTTCTACAACAACAAACACTTTGACCTTTTCTTCACCCACTTCAAACACGAGTTAACAAAACTTTCATTCTACAGCAACAAACATTTTGATCTTTACTTCACCCATTTCAAACACGAGTTAACATAACTTTCATTCTAAAGCAAAACCAGTTTCATTCCACTTGTGTAGGCTCTCCTTTCTTCCTCACAGGGTCTGGCTGAGTCAGTCAGGCTTCCTTCCAGGGGAACCAGACTGTTATGGTGGATTGGTTGACCCATGATGGAGATATGAACAACTGGGAGCTTGAACCATAAACTCCCTCCCTGCTCCTTCCCCTGTCAACCCAACCTCCCTCTCACCCCTCCTCTCCCCCAACCTCCCTTCCCATTCCACCTCTCTTTCTCCCCATGTGTATATACTTTGCAACACTCACACAGGATCAGACAGAATGCACAGCAATGTGATCATATCTTTCATCTGACATCAAACTGAAAGGCATTTTTTTTTTTTGGTTTTGGATGCAGAAGATTCAAATCAAAGTATATAACAGAACACTGTTTTGGAATGTTTTCATCCCATCAAATAAAAAAAAAAAAGATCACTGGCAAACACATGCTGATTCAGAACACAGGATCTCAATGGCTCACCTGCAGTGGTGACAAGATACGCATGACTTTACGCCCGTGCCACATGTCAATGTCCAGCACCACACAGTACTTGGTGCCATTCTGAAATGTACACAGACATGTCACTATATGTCAGTGTACGTGTGTGTGTGTATGTGTGTGTGTGCGCGCGCGAGTGTGCATGTGTATAAGCGTGTATGTGTGCTTACCTGCATGCATAAATATGTGTGTGTGTGTGTGTGTGTGTGTGTGTGTGTGTGTGTGTATGTGTGTGTGTGTGAGTGCGTGCGTGCGTGCGTGCGTGTGTGCGTGCGTGTGTGTGTTTGTGTGCACGAGTATGCATGCATGCATGTGTGAGAGTTTCTGTGTGCATGTGTGTGTGTGTGCTTACATGCATGCATGTATGTAAGTGTGTATGTGTGTGTATTTGTGCATGTGAACATGCATGCATGCGTTTTGTGTGGTTGTGGGTTTGGCAGTATTCATTGGATTCTGGTACACATGAATGTGTGCATATGTGTGTTTATTATTCAATTTAATGTCTGTTCACAAAAGTGATATTTAACAAGAGAACACATGAATATGTGTGTGTGTGTGTGTGTGTGTGTGTGTTTGTGTGCGTGTGTGAGCATGCGCGCGTATTGAAAACCTAATAAGACTCCAATACACAAACTTTCGTCTAGTTTAAACCTGTAGTTACTATCATATAATATGTCTCCAATGATGATAACAGGAAAACTCATTCTGAAACCAAATTTGGAAGTTGTGGTATAGTCAGGAGGGTGCAAAATAAAACTAACTTTAATATGCTGTGGAAAAATACCTTTTTCATCAGAGCACATGGATCTGATAACAGAAGCAGAGTAATATCCACACAAACATCTACCTTTCTTGCTGAATTTGGCAGACTTGTAAGCATCTAAGCATCAATTACTTTCATTTGAATGTCCCTAAATTTTCTGGCTGAAGACAAACTTAAAGTACTGTGTTGCATCAATCGGAAGCGCATAAAAACACATAAACTGGTACACATAAAAGATATAACATCTCTTAAACGCTTGTACATACTGAAGACGCTTACATGTAAAACATGCGAGCAAGAAACTCAGTGAGCATGCTCACTCTCTGACACACACATATGTACACACACATATACATGCACATACACACACATGCACATACACACACACACACTCTCACTCACACACACACACATATGCAAATGCACATCAAATGACACAACACAAAGGGAAAAAGTCCACAAAGGGTATTTTTGTGTTCACAGAAGTAACTACTAAGACTTCTAAAGTTCATGCAACGATTATCTGCTCCATAACATATGTAGCCCATGAAACAAAAACATCTACTCATGCACAAAGAAACACATTCAATACATAGATACACCCCCATTTACACACACACACACACACACACACACACACACACACACACACACACACACACACACACACACACACACACTTTTGGTCAATTCACAAACATGCCAGCATATATGCAAATCACACACACACACACACACACACACACACACACACACGGAGCACATCACTACAGTACATAAAAACTACAAGAACCTATTCCTCAGGCAACTGAGCACCAGCATATACATACAAGTACAGGTAAAAACACATAATAAAGAACACACTTAACAGCATGTGTATGTGCACACACACACACACACACACACACACACACACACAGAAAGTACACTACTACCAATAATGAGCACACTGCCACCAGCCATTGTGGAGAAGTGGTTGGTGCAGCTGACTCCCGGCTGGGGGGTCAGGGTTTGATTCTAATCACAACCGTTTACGAGTGGGATTTTTCTGGCCCACCCGGCACCTACACAGAGCTGAGTTTGCTTTGGCCACAGACATGAAGACAGAGACCCCACAGTCCAGTTTTATGCAATCATTTCTTTAACCTCTGACAGTGTTGCTCAAATTTCCTGATCAACACCCCAGGTGTCTGTACATCTCTGGCCTGTTGTTGCTGGATATATCATGAAAGTATGCACAGAGTACAACCCTGTCATGCAGTCTATGACGGAATGGAAACCAATAGAACATCTTCCATCATTTCCATCCATCAGGGTTAAAAAACAAACAAAAAAAGTCCCAAATTCTGTGGCCCTTCATGCCTTGCTTTCACTGACCTCAGTGTCAATTTTTTTCTCTCCATATCTATGCCCTGGACCAGATTCTGTTGATATTACCATTATCGGCAAGTTCATGGAGACTGTCCTCATGGTCTTCTTCGTCTTCTTCCTAAAAGACTGGTTCACTCAAAAACGAGTAGGTCACCAGCACGCATGTTAAAAAGTAAAATAAAATAAAAATAAAATGCTACTCAGCCTGTTGGCCCCTGGAGTGAAATTTGGCAACAAGGGGTTGCACATGATATTCAAAAAGTTAAAAGTAGTGGCAAGATTCAGGCCCAGGTAACCATAAAATCTCTGGACAAGTTAAAATAGAAAAATCAGTCAATATGCAGATCTCAAGACTGTCGTATCAATTTGATTTTTAAATGAGACTGCATCTGTAGCAGTCTTGATGGCACCCGGCAGTGAGTTCCACAGCAATACAGAACTAGGATAAAAAGAATGTAGGTGGCTGTCAATATTTGATGCAGGTATGGCATAAGATTGACCGCCACTTCTGGTGCTACTTTTATTCAATGGTGGTGCCTAACGGAGGGAGATTTCACTCACGCTGGCTCCATAGCTATGCAATTATTGTCATCAGCAGCGGGCTTAGTGGGTGTGGTGTCCTGCGTATGCTGGATCAGAACAGGCATCGCTTAACACTATCTGAGTGACTCAGCAGTAGTCCAGTGTCTCCTCTGGTGGGTGTCTTCATGACAACTTGACACTGACACTCCCTGTGGATTGCCAAGGCCTTGGATGTGATGGGACAAGCCAGGTGGAGGTGAGAATGAGTGGAATGGATGCAGTACCACTTCAGAGGAGATGAAGATGAGACAGCAGTTAACAAGAAAAAGAAGAAAAAAAAGGCACACTGCCATCAATTTCTTGAAAAACAACTAACATCGTGCAGACATCACCTAAGGTAAGGTAAGGTAAGGTAATGTTGCTGATAGCCCAACCAACTGCAAAGGGCCATATCAGGGCTGTCACCACACTGAAGTCAACCCACAAGTCTTAGAAAAAAAAGAAGAAGATCCAAGTCCCAACACACTCTAAAAGAACATGTTTCATTGCGAGTGGTACATGACATGGAATGCACCACAGAGCTTCTTCACCTTTTAAAAGATAAGAATGGGTGTAAAAGGGGTGCCCTGTATACAAACGGCACAAGACTGTTTCTTCCTTATGGCTACCTTGGGAACATGGTAAAAATTCTTTCGGTGAATACTGACTTTCACTGAAATTTTTTACAGAATGTATACATAACCTGACATCATGCAAACATGAAACATGAATTTTAAAAGATATTTCAGACAGTGTGAAAACATTTAGGGAAAATAAGCATTAGCCCTGAGGATTTCTGCCAGAGCTGACATCCATCCTCTACTTGCAGAGAATTTGACACGAAACAGTATATGACACCAAATGTCAACTTCTAAACTTCCTCAAGAGACGGTGTCAGTGCCAAACTTCATTCACAGACAAGGAAGTAGAACCTCCATTACGACTCCTCTGTATTGAGACTCCCTCCCTGCAATCACCACAAATTCTGTGATGGAAAATTTTCATCACACCTCTGTAGAACAACCCCTTCCCAGTCCTATTCCGCAAACTACACCGATTTAAAAAAAAAAACTATTACTGTTACTAGATACTATGGAGGGGGGGGGGAATTTCAACAGGCCATTTTTTTTTTACCCACTTAAACCCCCCCCCCCCCCCCCCATACACACACACAAAAAAAGGAAAAAAAAAAACAACTTACAGTTAATAGTCACTTCAGCCATTTTTGTTTTGCTGTTGAAAGTGATCTCTTAAGATAGTGAAAGCTTTTCATTTATTCATTTCATTTTATTTATCTACTTATATATTCATTTTTTTTTATGCCAATGGCATTTGACTTTGAGAGCAACTGTCACACAAAACTGATTTAAAAGCAACAGTCACTCTTGATAAATTTGGTGCACAAGAACAGACCTCTGGACTCAAAGTAAAGCTCCTTTGGTAACCTAATATCCTCCTCAGACAGGTCGATAAAATTATCCTGGAATTCCCCCGATGCTAACTTAAAAGTTGCCCAAGCATATAATTTCCATGCCATTTACCATAAAATGTTGGGTAAACACTACTATCTGCAGCTCATATATTTGCCCCCTTGGCTATAAACAACATACCTTGTTATGTTATGAGATCTGAGCATTCAAATATTTTCTCTTTCTGTAAACTGCCAGACCGTCTATCATCTTGTGTAGATGTCTCTACAAAGACTGAATTTTCATGGCATTTAAAGGTCACTATAGTGAGGTATACTTAAACAGACAGTATATAAATCCCACACAAGACAGATCAACTGAGGGATTAGACAGCATGCAGTCACAACATCAATGCTACAGGGACTCAGCTTCTACTGTCACATATACACTACATTTTCTCTTTTCAGTTTTTTTTTCTATTGCTTCCACGCTTTGACCTGCAAGACAACACCAACCATCCCAACTTACCTCTGCTTCAATGTTGGTCTCAGACTGAGTAACAGAGGCATACACAGGACAAAGTGATACAACTGGTAAAACTCCCTCTCTTACAGGCTTATGGCTAAGTCCATAAAACAGCCTCACACTCATTGATAACATGGAGTCAACTGGATATATACTGAGCAATAATGATGATAGTCACGCATTTCGGTGATGCTGTAATCCACATACACATGTCCACACACACCTACAAATCCACATAACATGTCCACACACACATACAAATACACATACACATGTCCACACACACACATATAAATGCACATACACATGTCCACACACACATTCAAAGTCACATACTTGCTCAACTACTGATCCTTCTACAATCAGCAATATATGCAGATTGTGTTCTTAATAATTCAGACATTTCCTTGACATCTAAAACAAAGACTCCTGCCATGTCTTACATGTGTTGGATCAGAACAGGCACCAGTGAACACCAACCAACAGACCAGGAAAACACTGTGGTGTCTTGTCTGATGCACTGCCCCACAATACCCTTACACTGACTGCTCCCTGTCGACTGCAGCTGCTGGGGCTGCCTCAAAACTACCAGGGTGTGGCTGTGGATGGGGGATGCCAAAATGAGCTGCTTTAGGATGGTGTTCTTGCGGGGGCAATGGACATGGACGATGAGAAAGAAAACGCCCCTAGTACCTAAAAACCATTACCTACAACCCAAAGTCTGGACTTGGGTCCTAGCAGCAGTGTCCTCAGTCTGGAAGCAAAGGAAGCATGCGATGCAGTGTCTCAGTCTGCCAGGGGACGGAAACTTTGTTATTATTGTTGTTTGTGCTCTTCCTCTCTGACAGTCTGCCAGGGGACAGAAGCTTTGTTATTATTGTTGTTTGTACTCTTCCTCTCTGACAGATCTCAATCTTGTCAAGGGGCTTGGCTTTTGAATGAGATGATAAATTAATCCTTACTCTGGTTATTTAACAATGTACTATTAAGCCTGTTGTCTGGTGAATTAACCGAAGGAAAGTTTGAAAAAAAATAGTTATGTTTGTATACTACGCACAACTTTTCAACGGTTAGTATTTGAACATGACATGCAGAATAACAATTGTTAGTAACTGAATAAAGAATAGTATAAATCAGAAACTGTGTGCTTGTGAGTGTTTGATTAGGTGCTTACCTATCTAAAAAGTTAAAATAACAGGCGAAAACAGGTGGCACATCCTGCTTGTCATACTCAAGATCTTTTTCACAAATAATCCTGTCAATGATGTTCCACAGAGTCCAGAAATAAGTTACAGCCTTTTTCAAAGGAAAGTCAGCATGGATTATGCCCGTCTTCCATGCAGGTAATCCAGGTAAGAATGAATAAGGTACAATTCAGTTTTCCCATTGAAATCACGTGCTGATAACACACACACACACACACACACACACACATACACACACACACAACAAATGGTCACTATCAATAAATGTAATAGTTAGCCCACACTGTCTTCATTTACATTTGAAAGGTTTCAGATCAACTGGAAGCGCTCCACCGAGTTTTTCTTCCCAACTGAATGGCATTTTGAGATTTTCATCACCCTTAGGCACTCATACAGTCATTGTCCGTGTCGATCTTAAAATCACGATAACATGGTGCTTGATCTAAATCAAAACTATCACCCACGACACACGGTTCATTAAAAATGTAAATTCATTCTTCTTTCACTTGCTTTCTCCACAAGAAATTCAGCAAAAACATCTAACAAGTTCCTAATTCTATCACATTCTCCTTTGGGTGCTGCCATTGTTGTTCTGCCAGATGAGCTGAGTCGCCCTATGCATTACAAGCTGCTACTAACCATGAAACAAGCTAAGACGCTGAAAATCCATGTTTCTGGGCTCTCTCCGTCATTCATGCAAATAAGTTTCTCACTGAGCCATAGTGTTTTATCTGTGTGTGTCAGTGAAACTAGGCTCACAAGGCTCACCCTACAGCACAACTTATGTCACGACAACCATGACAGCCATGACGCAGTGGTGCATAAGGGTTAAGCCTTGTGTGCAACCTGGACTAATACAGGCAGAGAACGCCATTACAAAACTCCATAGAAGAATCCATGCGGATACTTCAACAAATCATACAAAACACAACTAAAACTAACTTGTGTGGTGCCACACTGTGGGGAGATGCTCTTCCAAGTGACTGCAAACAGAATTTCACACACAGTAATTAGATGTGATGACAAACACACATCACACCATAGAATGTGACCCTATAAAAGAACTGAACTGAAAACGCCTAAACCCCAGCCTGACCAGGACAGCGGGAAAAGGGGGAAGGAGAATGCACTGCTTTCTGATCTTACAGACACACAGCAAAATTACCTTGCTGGGGGTGAGAGGCAAGACGCGGCGACATGCTCGTTTGTGTAGTATTGAAGGCAGCTGCTCAAAGCTCTCCACCTGTTGGAAAAAATGTACAAGAAAATTAAGAAAAGGCAAAAGAGAAAGAAAAGGAACAACATAACTACAAAGCAAAACAAAAGAAATCCTATTTCTAAAGCTATAGGCAACAACATAACTACAAAGCAAAAAAAAAAAAGAAATCCTATTTCCAAAGCTGCCAACTTTCTTGAGATAAGGAGTGTAGAGGAAGCTTTGGCTTGAGACTGGAACTATCTGACAGCTGACTATTCAAAATTATCAAAACAGGGCTAACAAAAAAGCACATTCACTGCATGGAGTTACTGTCATATGATCAACACAATTTTGACTTGAATTTGTAACTTCTCCATCCCTCTTTTTTCTTTGTCTCAAAAGAAGCTATGCCTCTATCTTTTTTCCTTTATACTTAGTAAATGCAAAAATTCTGGGATTTTCAATCATAACTAGGGAATTATGGAACAGTTTTTTAAAACACAGAAAGAATCCTGATGGTTCTGGAAGGGTTGGCAGCAAAGTACGTCACATGAGCCTTGATGGTTTTGCTTCTACCCCTGCCTGTGTCTCAACAAACCGATGCGCATGCATGCTTCTCCACACTTGTAACTCGCACACTAGACACCAAATCTTCAGATTCACACAGTGCTGTTTGTAAAACAGCCTCCATAAACAGCTTTCTTCTCTCACTTACTCTACAGTACTGAAAACCTGCACCCACTTTCAGAACAAAACACTTCAAAGAGAACAAAAACTGTTGACCAATGAGATACCTTAGTTCACATCATCCTGTCAGCTGTGACAATCTACACATCCTGTACTGTCAAGGTGCTGTGAAAGAGACCAGCTCTGATTTACAGCAGTTCGTTCTATGAGACATAAAAATTAAAAGCAAGCTGAACTTAATAAAGCACCCAGACCTGATTAAAAAGAGCTTAATGAAACCAGTGACTGAAAATCCGCAGTCCCTAGAACACTTTCCCATATTCTACAGCAAAGCGTCCCAGTGAAGACCCTATGAACACTGACTTTTTTCTGGACCATTTACATTTTTATTGCACTACACTGCCTTGATCAAAGATTCCGTCCTGATGAAGGCTTGTGTTTCTGGAACTTCCTGAAAAAAAATCTTCCTACACATATATTATTTTTTCAACAAAGAACGAAACCGCGTTACTTCACACTTTGTTTTGTGTGCTCTTCTGCTTTTTCGTCGTGTTCCAGTAATGCTGCAGTTTGCTTCATTTGCCAAAGAACCCCCCCTACAAAGACTTGTCCTGTTTTTCAGGACCATTTTTTTTTTAATCTGTACTAGGCTGACCTCCAAACAAGCACTTCTCCCTTTGAACTCTTGTTTCTCTGGCTATGGTATTTCTGACTATGTCTTCACCATGTTTACCTTCTCCTGAAGATTCCCTCTCTGCAAAGACCTTCTTCTTCTGGAACATTTGTTTTTGTCTATGCTGAATTAACCTCTCAGAAAAAGACTCCCTCTCTGCAAAGATCTGTTTTGCAAAAACATTTGTGTTTCTATTACTGGGTTTATTTCTAAACAAAATCTCCCTCCTCTTAAAACATCTTTTTTAGGAGGGGGGTGTCAGTTTGTATATACTACATTTACCTTCCGTCAAAGACTCCCCCTCAACAAAGACCCGTTTATGAGAAGATTTTAGTCCTTGCCTTTTGTTAGATTTACCCTCTATCACAGAATCTGTCCCAATCAGATCTGTTTTTTTTGCTGATAAGATTTTTGTTTTGCCTACACTACTTTTACCTCCCAACAAAAACGACAGGGATCCAATATCTGTGGGTTTCTACATACCTTTTCAATCTCCTGTCCTATGATCAGTGAAAGCATAAGCTAGCCCATGACCAGCTCTCCAACACGATCATCATTAGCTAACCTGAAGCTTGAATCGGTGAATGTCCACCTGGTTGCCCGACAGGTAGTCTTCGTCGTCATCGAAGACAAAGGCACCAGCACTGATGAGGGTGTGGCCGGCCTCCCCAAGGACTCCCCTCACAAAGCCCGCTCTCCTGGTTAACCTGGGATGGGAACACGCTCTTCACATCCACTGTTAGTACTTCTAAGATATGACAATAGAATAAAAAACTGTTTGGGGTTGGTTGTTTAGTTTTGCGGAGAGAAAGTAAAACAAAATATGTATTCACTGAAAGGTATGAATGAGAGAGAGAGACAGCAAGAGAAAGAAAGGGAGAGGGAGGGAGAGAGAGAAACAAGAATGTTGGAAAATGAAAAACCAAAAGAAAACTTTACCTGAAAGTAGTTTGACAAACCAAACATATGCCTTATCCCTATTTCAAATGGAACATCGCCTATCCACACAAATATCTTATCATCACTACTTCGATGGAACATTGCCATATCAACAAGATCCACAAAAAAACCCCAACAAACAAAATGGGAGAGCAGTGAGCCAAACCTATTTCCATAACCTGATAGGCTGGAAGAGTGATCACCCTTACTGAGTTCACATCATGAATAATACCCAAACTAAGTTCAGTTCCCGCACCTTTTCCTGGCTAGGCAGGGAGGTTGGAGGGCTTCCTAATGCTTGGCTAGGCAAGCATACTGTAAAAACTACTTCCAGAGCCAAAATTCCATTTTCTCATACTTGACTGTCCAAACAAATGCCAAAATATTGAAAAAGGATAGAGTGAAGCACACTCCACCTGAGATATTCCACACTAGAATGTCTCTGCACAATTCTCCAAGACTACAACTTGGTGTCAGAGGCCACTAAGGGCCCTACACTCCTTGTCTCCATGCTTTGTCTGGAGGTCAACAGATTCAGTCCCTGCTCTCCTCAAGAAAATGGCACAAAGTGACAAGCAATAAGATCATCTTCAGGAGCACAAACTGGAGAACAAAATCAGGAAATATATACGAGAATACCTCCTGCAAAAGACATACTGGAAAGAGTGGTACAATCAGTGGCACTCAAGTGACCCTTAACAAATATACCAAATACTCACAAACGGTAAAGCAGTAGATGACAAAAGAGGCCAGTGGTGGTAATGTTATCATCAAGGGTCATTCTTTGGGCTTGCGGTTTTTGACTAGGAAAGAAGGGATCATGGCCAATGTCAAGCCCTTTTCTCATAGATCTGAAGGTTTCAGCAATGGCTGACTTGAACTCATGAACAGTGCTTGGTTTCCTTCCCTCCT
>JADBJO010001251.1:277500-372500 GCA_016801955.1 Conus betulinus | reverse complement strand
GGAAGGGTATGGAGGTAAGGGACAAGGTGGATGTGGGAGAAAGGTACAGAATCAGGGTAAGAGGAGGATGAGGGGGGGAACAGTTAGAAAAAGAAGGGGTGGACGAGAGGCATGGGTGTGGAGTTTAAGGGGCAGGATGGGTGAGAAGGAAGGATACCGAGTACAGGGAAGGGTGGAATGGTAGATGAGGGGAAAGTTAAAGAGGTAAGGGACAGAATGAATGTGGGTAAGGGTACAGAATCACTGGAAGGGGTGGATGAAGGGAAAGGGTATAGAGTTAAGGGAAACGGTGAACAAGGGGAAAGGGTGTGGGATTGAAGGAAAGGATAAATGAGTGAGGGGTGAGTATGGGGGAGGAGTTATGGGAAGGGGCGGATGAGGGAAAGCTGAGTGTCAGAAAGGGGTGGGTGTGGGGAATGGGTATACAGTTCAGAGAAGGGGGGTTAAGGAAAAGACTGCAGAGTAAAGTAAGTGATGGATCAGGACAGGATTGTAGAGTTAAGAAAGGGATGGTTTAGGAGAGATTGTGGAATTAGGAGGACAGGATTGTGGATGGATGATGAGACAGGATTGTGGAGTTGGAGGAGGAGAGATGGATGAGGACAGGATTGTGGAGTTAGGAAGAGATTGATGATGAGGACAGGAAGAGATGGATGAGGACAGGATTTAGGAAGGAGTTAGGAAGAGATGGATGAGGACAGGATTGTGGGAGTTAGGAAGAGACGGATGAGGACAGGATTGTGGAGTCAGGAAGATTGACGGATGAGGACAAGATTGTGGAGCTAGGATGAGAGATGGATGAGATGGATGAGGACAAGATTGTGGAGTTAGGAAGATGGATGAGGACAGATTGTGGATTAGGAAGAGATGGGATGAGGACAGGATTGTGGAGTTAGGAAGAGATGGATGAGGACAGGATTGTGGAGTTGTGGAGTTAAGAAAGGGGTGGATGAGGGTGATGGGTATGGAGTTCAGGAGATGTGGAATTAGGGGGGGAGGTGATAATAAATGAAAGGATGCACAGTAAAGGAAAAAGATGGATAGAAAGAAGGATGTGGATGGCACAGAAAGAAGGAAGAATACAGGAGATAGCTTGGGAGGTAATGACAGTGAGGAAGACTGAAGAGACAAAATGAGATACAGTTTGAGAATTCATGCAGTAGGCAAGCATGGGTCAAGGTCATTTCAGATGGTGGTATGCCTCAGGCATGCAATGTGTCACATGACAGTACTCTGGGACACCTGGCTAGCTAGCTAAAAGGAAGGATCCATTAACCCAATGGCGACACATTTAAAAAGAAGTTCATCAATATTCTATGATGTAACACTTTGGCTATAATTTCATAATCCAATAAACCTAAAAAAAAAATGCAATGCCTGAAGCATACAATCTATAATGGTTTAAAGGTTTATTATGTTTACCTTTAAAATGAGATTTCTTAAGACCACTACTTGCAAATTTCTTCTCAACTGTTCAAATTATGTCAGTAAATTAGAAAAAAAGAAAAGATGTCAAAGGTATGTGTGACAAAGTGAGAATGTTTCTAGAGTCCATCAGCAAATGCCATGGTAAGGATAAGATAGTTCTTTTTTTTTCCAATCAATGTAATGTTCCCTTCACCATATAAACACACATAATATCATTTCCATCACCCAACAGTTCAATCACCACTCAAAATGACCGTCTTCTTTCCACTATCTTGTTTGGTGAGAGAACAATCTCTGATCCGTCTCAAAATAATGCTGGAGGAAAAAGTTCTCTGTTGATGGTCTACAGGAAAGAACTACCTACAATTAGGTGTGCATGCTAACTGACTGTGCAGTTTTCCTTGAACTGAAGCTGGTGTGTGCATATAGGATAAAAAATCTATATCCTGCCAGAGGTATACACAGTTTGCCAGTGGAATTGGAAGTTTAAACTTTGGCACATCGCCATTGAGTTAAAGCAAACACTGCTGTACTCACCATATTCTAAACAAGAACAGAAAGAAATGGAAAATACTGTTACTCATTGTCACTGACATCAATGTGTGCTTACACACATACATACAAATGCACATTTATAGGCAGGCACGTGGAACCACATGTGTGCACATGCATGCACATGCGCACGCACACACACATACACACAAAGGCGCAGACATACACACACACACACACACAAACATACACACACACAAAGACGCAGGCATACACACACACACACACACACACACACACACACACACACACACACACACACACACACATATACACACACAAAGGCAAGGGCATACATGTACATGCACACATACACATTGCTTGTGCTTCATTTTCTGCTTTAAAATAAAAGATACATACACTCTAACCTGACAAATAAAACAGGCCACATAGATCCACAATTCAAAGTATTGCAGCAACAGTACATACCAATTTTTTTTTCCCTCATACATACCTGATCTGATCAAACTAGTGCTATAAATTTACTTGGCATGGCCACGCACTCAGCAACTAGAATGCTCAAAAAATTTCAGGGAGTTAATTTGTCAATTCAAAGAGTTCCCTTTGTTAATCTCCTTCAACAGTATGTTATAACTGCTTAGCTCAAGTGGTCAGGTATTTCAAAAACCAACTCCGAGAGCAAAGTTCTTTCCTAACATTCATAAGTAAGCTGACAGGTAACAATGAAGCTGAACACTGGTGTAAAAATAATGGCATCTAGCTGCTACTGCTTCATGGCAGTTTCTATTTTCTGTCTAAGCTGCATATCATGTATCAGTCTTTTCAGTTGAAATGCACTTTGTAAATCAGAGATGCAAATTTACTGCAATGCCTATTTTCAAAACGGTCTGTTGTGCTGCGTGTCACATGATGGAGGATTGTGCATGTTGCGCAGCACTGCACTGCAGTTGTTGTCAATGAGGTCTAAACGTTTCATTTTTTGGACTGTGAATTATTCAGTCTACTGTCTTGCATCCTGATGGCCAACTGGAAAAAGACCAATCAGAAACCAAGCTTTTGCCGCATTACAATTTTTCAAGTTGGCCAGTCTTGTTTTTAGTGATATAGGCATAATTGCATGTCAACCAGCAGCATTGTTTATCGACTCATTATACCAATTTCATGAAACTTTTTTTGCCAATTTACAATGTATAATAACATGGGACTACATGGGACACAGCACTGAAATAACATTTGCCAAAGAGCGCTTTAACAGGGAGACACAACAGACATGGGTTGAACATGTATTTGGGCCTAGTTGCAAAATGAAACGACAGCAGGTGAAAAAACTAAACAAATCTTAAATAAATGTCAGCGAACCGCCCAGAGAAACGTGGACAAACGAGTCACAAGACAACACACAACCCGTTTCGACCTCTTAGGTCTTCTTCAGGTGTAACAAAGACGAACAAAATAACGAAATAACATGGGACTACATGGGACACAGCACTGAAATAACATTTGCCAAAGAGTGCTTTAGCAGGGAAACACAACAGACATTTTGTGGGGATGCATTTCGTATGACAGAGTTGGACCACTGGTGTTCGTGGAAGGCAGTATGAACACTGATGGGCTGGAAACCCATGTCTGCTGTGTTTCCCTGTTAAAGCACTCTTTGGCATGTGCATTTTCGTTATTTTGTTTGTCTTTGTTTCACCTGAAGAAGACCTAAGAGGTCGAAACGTGTTGTGTGTTGTCTTGTGACTTGTTTGTCCACGTTTCTCTGGGCGGTTTGCTGACATTTATTTAAGATATGTATTTGGGCATCAAACACAACATCAAACTTCTAATATAACATAGGCCAAAAAAACAAGATATTTCTGTCTACTGAACAGAAAGGCACACTGTGAAATTCATTTCATTTCATTTATTGTAAAAGAAGATACTGATCTGAATACATGTCTGACCTTATGCTTTTACATACCATAATATTACATGCCAAAATGCCCAAGACAGAAGACATTAAACGTCATTTGGAAAAAAAAAATTAAACAAAACAAAGATTATCCCGACAAACACATGATTTGATATTTTTCAGGCACAAGAGTACAATTATAACACCAAACAAAGCAGTCAAATCAAAAAGTAAAAAAATACATCTTTAAAAGCTATATTTACAAAGAGAAAAAACACCATAGCGTTACAACGATAAAAGGAAAAAAACTATCATCTACTATGACATGCTTTTGACAACGATAATGACATACCTTAACATCTGGGTGCAAAGTCAAGTAGCTGTGTATTCCAAGCTGCAACAAAGTAAGATCAACATGGAATAGGTCACTAAAAATACATACATGTCCTCACTGGAAACACATTTGACAAAATGTTAAGGAGACAACAAATTCACCCACACTCACCTATATTGTACTGTGATCAAATCAATGTTATTAAGAGCATTCCATGAATCATGCATTTCTTAAGTTGAGCATCATCATCATGAGGACTGGGCATGAACAGCTACAGAATTTGATACTTTTTTTTTTTTTAGTGCTGTTAAGTAAGTATGAGGATGATAAGATGAAGCTAGAGAATTCCATTTTGGTCAGAGACTACATGAAAGGCCTGCACTCTGCTACACTTATGAGACAAAAGTCTGTCCCCTCTCGGCACTTCTGGCGCCAATTACCTACAGGCACCTGTTACTGAAAACTTTATTCTTACCTTAAGGCTGGATTTAACTTGCTAGTACTTGGTAATCTGGCCCTTCTGACTTAAAACATGCTGACAGCGTCTCGGTAGAGAGTCGCAGAGAAGTGGAGGTAGGCAACAGTCAGTTGATTCCAGCAAGTGGTGAGTGCGCAGCGCAGATCTGCCACAGTACTGATGCGGCAAATGTTTTTCTCACGCAAGTCTTGAGGACTTGCCACACATTCTCGATCAGATTTAGATCTGGACTTTGAGGGGGCCAGAAAAACACGGGAACTCTGTGCTGTCGCTTACAGGCCTCGGTGTGAGCTGAGCGTTGAACAGAGGTGTTGTCTTCTTGCAGGTACCAATGTTTGTTTGGGTAGTGGTCGGCAACAAATAGCAGAAAGTTGTTTTCCAGCACATCAGTGTTCATACTGCCTTCCACGAACACCAGTGGTCCAACTCTGTCATACAAAATGCATCCCCATACCATCAATTTCAATGTAGTCTTCGGGCCAAGATGGACGCTGCACAGAGAAAGCACTGACCACTTCTCTTCCACCTTCCTCCATAGTTTTACACACGTCCATTGGGTTTGATCACAATGGTCATTTCATCACTGAAAATTATTACATTTTTCCACTGATCGTTCACAGTCCAGTGAAGTTTACTCCTACAGTACTGCAGCCGCTTCTTTCTGTTCACTTCCTTGATGACTAGTTTCTTCACTGGAGGATGCTTTAAATAGCCAGGTCCATGCAGATTTCGCTTGATTGTCTTTTGGCTGACTTCAACGGAGGTTGATGCATGGAATTCAGCTGAATTTCAGAAACTGTGGCTGATCTGTCCTGTTTTACAATCTTTGACAGTGAAGATACGCACCTGTGTGTGAACACTCTGAGCCTACTACTCATGGGTTTGTTTTCTACTGTTTTTCCGTCACAATAGCGCTTGTAAACTTTCCCGACGGTTGACCTGTTCAAGTTTAACACATTTTGCCACCTCAAACACCCGAAGCCCCTGGTCCATCAATGACACAATGTATTTTTTCATCTCCTCTGTGAGCTGTTTGTTTTGCCGATGCCATGCCAGATCTAACAGCAAACCACAAGAACCAAACGACAGTTCAACGATTTTCTTTACTTCACACAAGAGAGTACACTAGTGAAAATGACGTCAGTGGTTTTTGGTGCACGAACATGTCACCAACACTGAAATATTGGCTAGACAATCTAGTGGAAACAACCAGTCAAATCTGTCCACCATTAGAGGGGACAGACTTTTGTCCCTTTACAGTTGTAGCTTCATAAGTCATCCTGGAGTCAACCAAACCCGAGAGATACAGACACCTGCAGAGTTGGTCAGAAGATCTGTGCACCGCTCTCAAGGAATGCATTCGTTATGTGGATGACACTTTATTGTGATGTTCCAGCCTTTCTAATAAAGCCCACAGGCAAACTCTGAGTAGGAGGTGGTCAGGACTGAAAAATCCCTCAACAAATGGTCCTAATGGAAATCAAACCCATGATCTCCAAACCCAATGCTCAGTACTACACCACAATGGCTGATAAAAACTAAATGTTCCTGATTCATCTCTTGATCCCCGATGGCCTCAGACAATTCGTACCTCTCACCACTCTCAGTAAAGAAGGTACGTCCAAATCCCATCATTCTTACAGGCACCATCTTTCTGGGGCTAGACATGTTACTGCTCAGCCTTCGTCTAACCTGTCACCTTTTTCGGCCCATCAGTGCATAGTTATTTTCTCAGCATCAACCTATGCAAACTCTCACCTTATTCTATAATCTGTCGCCTTTTTCGGCCCATCAGTGCTTAATCATTGTCTCAGCATCAAAGTAAAACAAAAACTCTCACCTTGTTTTCGATCTCAAAGCTGGGCTTGTCTCGCACAGAACACAGGGCAGAGGAGGAGGGCGTTGTCAAGGCCTGCAACACAGGAAACACAGGCGTGCTTTACAATCCTCATTGTGTCTTTACTGCTCTTCTGTACAAATGTACTCCCCCCCCCCCCCCCTCCTCCATCCCCCTTAATTCTTTGTCACTTTACCCTGTTGATTCACAAAAAGGGTGTACTAGACCACAGACACAAATTCATTCCTTTGCAATGTCAAGGAGACTCATTTTTGCCCATGATGAACAACAACAACAAAATCTGCACTAATGAAAAGTGTCTTTCATATGTCTGATACACAGAAAGTGTTGGGGTGAAGTGGGAAAGTAGCACAAGAGAGAAAAATTACATAAATGTTTCATTCATATAGAGGTCACAGCCCGAATGAAGGAGGGTGTTGACACAGCAAACATTTTGGAAACAGAAATTTTACAACTAAAAGTAGTTTTATGATAATACTTACTAATCCTAACAAATGTTTACCCCTACTTTGCATGGAACATCGCCATATTAACAGGATGAAAATCAAAGGAACAAAATTGGTATGTAGGGAGCAAACTATTCACTGACTAAGGCTGTGGTTGGAACTGTGTCTCTTGGTGTGTTCACGTCGGGAGCTCTTAAACACCACCAGTAGTCACAAGCTTTTTTTTTTTTTTTCCCCTGCTCCCTGACTTGTATCCAAACAGTAGGAAGATGGGAGGACATCCTAGTGTTTGGACAGGTAAATATATTCTAAACTACTTTTTGAAATAAAATTCCTTCTTCCCATACAGGTAAAATACATTCTAAAACTACTTTTTGAAGTGAAATTCCTTTTTCCCCATACAGGTAACATAAAATATATAAAACTACTTTTGAAGAAAAAATTCCTTCTTCCCATACAGGTAAAATATATTCTAAAACTACTTTTTGAAGTGAAATTCCTTTTTCCCACATAGGTAAATATATATTCTAAAACTACTTTTTGAAGTGAAATTCCTTCTTCCCACACAGGTAAATATATTCTAAAACTACGTTTTGAAGTAAAATTCCTTCTTCCCCACAGACAGTAAAATTACATATTCTAAAACTACTTTTTGATGTGAAATTCCTTTTTCCCATATAGGTAAAATATATTTCAAAACTACTTTTTTAAGTGAAATTCCTTTTTCCCACACAGGTAAAACATATTCTAAAACTACTACTTTTTGCAGTGAAATTCCTTTTTCCCATACAGGTAAAATATATTCTAAAGCTACTTTTTGAAGTGAAATTCCTTCTTCCAATACGGGTAAAATATATTCTAAAACTACTTTTTGAAGTGAAATTCCTTCTTCCAATACAGGTAAAATATATTCTAAAACTACTTTTTGAAGTGAAATTCCTTCTTCCAATACATACCGGTCTGAACAAATGCCGGAATGTTGAAAAGGATGGTGGGAAACACACTCACATAAAGTGGGAGTCAAAGGACCAAGATTAGAATGACAATGAACAGCGCCCTAAGTCTAGAATCCAGTGTCAAAGGTCACCAAGGACCTTAAGCTGAAGCTCCCCATGCCAAGTCTGGAGATGAAAGGAGAGTCCCTGCTCTCCCTAAGAGAATGCACAAAGTGTGCAAGAAGAATGCCGTAGAGAAAACACAGACACAGAAGATACAAATAACCCATGAACAAAATCAGGAAAAGGAGAAGACCTTCCTCTAAAACATATCGTGGAAAGTAGCTATGAACAGTACTATTCAACCATACCATAAATGATACACACACAAAAAAGCAGAAGGTTACGTTGATATTGTGCATACAAACTTATATGCAGAAAAACACAAATGGCAGGAAGTAATGGCGCTGGCCAATCAGACAGCCCAAAACAAACAGGGTCAATGTGTGATCAGCAGAATATATTGCAGCTGAGCAACTACAATGCCCATGAGACAATCAAATGCCTGGGTATTTCCAGACATGAGCTTTGTGGAAGAACCCTCTAAAAGTTGTCTGTGACTTTTAGGCAGCCGCACATACAATGTCAGACACTCTGTTTTTAGTGTATCTTGATAATACGTTGATGTTCCACACCAAATATGGATAAGTCATTTGTTTTCATAAGTAAGTATGAGAAAAATGCATTTATGTTCAATGGGCATCTGTTCAAATACAGGAGAAATATGGGGATGTGAGAGAAGGAGAGGGGGTGGCTAAGCGTTACTGTGCTTTAGTCTGACCAGGACTGGCTTGTGTGTCAGTGAATGTTGGCAGTTGAAGGACGGGGTTAAAAACATCCAGTCCTCTTTGAGACTGTTGACCTGACCCTCCTACCTCTGTGACATCCTGCAGCACAGCCACACCCTGAGGGGTCAGGTTCAGCTGCAGTCTGTCCATGGAGTCCACATCAGGTAGGCAGGCAGGTCTCTTTCCTCCTCCTCCTCCTCCAGCCCCCCCCCTCCTCCTCCTCTGTCCACTTCGTCCAAATTGTGCAGGCCTGAAACAAGGAATCATAGGTTTGTTTATTCTTCAAATTTTCCCAGTTTGAGTCATAGTGACATTCAACAAGAAAAGTGTGTGTGTGTGCGTGTGTGTTGTGTGAAAATGTGTGTGTGTGTGTATGTGTGTGTGTGTGTGTGTGTGTGTGTGTGTGCGTGTGTGAAAGTGTGTGTGTGTGTGTGTGTGTGTGTGTGTGTGTGTGTGTGTGTGTGCGCGCGCACATGTGTGCATGCGTGCGTGAATGTGTGTGCATGCATGTATGCGTGCGTGTGTGTGTGTGTATGCATGTGGATAAGGATTTGTTAAGATCTAATGGCCTTGTATCAATGAGGGCCACACTGTATAACTGAGGGCCACTCAATATCTTATGAAAGAAAAATGTTTTTTAGCAAGTTGGAAAGTTTCACATCCTCTTCAGATGATGTCCTGTGTGTGTGTGTGTGTGTGTGTGTGTGTGTGTGTGTGTGTGTGTGTGTGTGTATTTTCTCAAATAACATTTCATGTATGTTGCACCGGACATAGAACAAGATGATTGGACAAAAAAATTTTCAAACTGTATAACGTGTGTTTCATTTCAGCATGGTTATCAAAAAAACATACAGAAAAGTAGATGTTAAGAGGTGAAAAAAAAATGATGGACAAATAAAACATTCTCTTTAATTTAGTCTTTTGTCCTAACTGACACACTCACAACCTCAAACTTTCATCATATATATTCCAAACTACTCAAAAACTGGCATGGACTTTATAGCTATATGGTATGCTTTCAAAACAGTGTAAGCTATCTTGAAAAGTGTGTTTTTTCTTTCCATTAAAATGCACTGTTTTCGCCCATGACCATTTGTCATTGTCTCATACATGTTCACATCACTTCACATTTTTAGATTACATGGTTTTTGATTTCAGTACATGATACATCCAAATCTGTATGTACTGTGAAAACCTGAAGAGCATTTTTTCTAACAAATTGATTAAAAGAAGTAAACAGAAATTCAGCTGAATAATGAATCATGCATCATCAAATTACAGCGTATTGAACACACATGACACATCCATCTTTTCTAACATGTAACTTTACACCAAAGCTAAAAAAAAAGAAGAAAAAAAGAAACATTCAGCCAATCAACACCAGACGAAACAAAACTCTGGCAGATAAGGATAATACACAAACACATGAACTTGAACCAACAGATGAAAGCACTTTTACGACCAGAAGTGACATTATGACCTACCTACCTGTCCGAACAAGTGCCTTATCCCCACCTGGCATGGAACATCACAATATCATCAGGAAAAAAACAAAACTGGGAGGACAGAGCGCCAACCTTGCCTCCACAACCCTAACGAGTTCACTTCATTGCATCCTATTCAGACCAGGTCAGTTTTCGCACCTTTTTATGACCAAGCAGGGAAGTAGGATGGCATCATAGTATCTGGACAGTGTTGTCAAAGGAATGTTACTAATAAAAGTAATTTCACAATATTTAGACAGGTAAGTTTAACTGTAAAAGGCATTTTGCTACTAAAAGTAGTTTTATGATCCAATACATCAGGATGTCCTTAAAAAGATTAAAATGGAGAGTGGAGGAACTAGCTTTCCTTAATCATCAGGCAAACAGTATAGTTGCCCTTACTGGGTTCATATGCAATTCACCCTTACAGCCTGATTTCAATTTTCATCCCTTTTTTCTGCACTGTGGGGAGGGGGGAGGGTGTCCTCGTGTTTGGACAGGTAAGAATATCATAAAACTACTCTCAGCAGTAAAATTCCTTTTCTTCATACTTACGTGTCCAAGCAAATGCCTGAATATCAAAAAAGGATGGTAGAAATTCTCAACTAAAAATCAGTCCAATCCTCAGACTCAAACATGCAAAAGGCTGACCACAACTCATCCCAGAGCTCAGCACCAAACAGCCAACTGGCCCCAAGTCTTGACTGTCTCCTGGTGGTTTAAGGATTGTCCCTGCTCTCCCTCATAGAAAGAAAATAAGCCAGGATACAGAAAGGAAAAGACTCCCCCCCCCCCCCCCCTTTCTCCCCCGGTGGCAAAATTGGTGTCAATGTTTCTTGGCAGGTTCTCTCTTTTTCTTCTAAGTGTGACACATAACAGAGAGAAAGGGGAGCAACTTTGAAAAAGTAGCCTGGCAAGCCACCACTATTCCCCTTAGACAGTCCAGAGCTTCCACATCCTCTGCCATGTCTTTTAGGTAAAACCTGCCAAACGTACCTGGATGGTGTTGGTCAAATGATGTCCAAGCCTCCCAGCTGGAGTCTACCAAAGCTTGCCCTTTTGCAGCATGTAGCCCTGATGAATCTCTTCTCTGTAAGATACCATCCAACTACAAGCCCTTGCCAGGTGAAAGCACGATGGCACATCCCCAGCGGGAACACTGTTCCCAGCTGACTCTCTTCATTTAGAAGGCGCTGAGAGATCAAGAATGCAAAGCAGGAAGGGGTGGGGAAGATGGTGGGCTGTCTCCAAGGACCTCGATACTGCTGTAGCTTTGGCACTGCTTGGAGAGACGGACGACACTCCTGTGTGAGGTCCTTGAATAGAAAATAGTTTGGAGGACAATGAGGTAGCCCCAAGGCACACACCAACAGACCTGGATGTTGAAGAGAGACAGTGATAAAACGTATTTTTGGGAATTATCAGCCAACATTCCCTCTTGAGAAGCAAAAGAGAAAGAAGCTTCTCCTTCAGTAGTACAAGCAAGCTTGAATGGACATCTGTGGGGAATCCATGAACACCAAAAAAAACATGACTCCAGAGAGCAAACTTTCTCCATCCGTGAAGAGGAGAAAACTGAGCTAGTATCAATATGATGCAAAGAAGTGAACTCACTAAGGGTGATCAGTCTTGCAGCCTAACTGGCTGTGGTCACCCAGTTTTGTTTTGTAAGGGATCCTAATGATATCTTGATGCTCCACGTCAAGTAGGGATAAGGCATTTGTTTGGACAAGTCTGAAAAAGAGTTGAACATGCACAAACTCAAAGCAACTTTGAAAGTGGACACCATTCAAACACTGGCTAGCCATGGAAGCTGATCAGCAAATAAACACACCAACATAGCTGCCAACTCTCTGAAGTTAAGTAAAACAGTCTGGCTTTAAAATGGAAGCATTTTTAGTCTCGACTGTAGACTGCTTTACACAGAGCTCAAAAGAAAATAAACCTCACATGACATACTCACTGGCCTTCACTGACCATCACTTTGGCTGCACTATCATCAATTCCACAAAACAGTTCCCAAACCCACATATTGTTACCAATTCTTTTACTTCAAGGCAATTCACCAAATGTAGGATTTCAGAAATAATTCTAAAAATAAGTAAACTGAAAGGAGTAGGCACCTATGCATGAACCACAGTAAGCGCTATATGTCACAAGACTGGAAAATACAGTGAGTGAAAACAACTCTGCAATGTTGGTCTAGTTTTTAAGAAAAAGAAAAAAAAAATCAATGTTTAATTTGGCAAACATTCAATCACAATTTTGTTTGATACAATAAAAAAAAATGTTGCGCAGCAAGGTGTCACTGGTGTTTCTATATTTGGTACATATAGTCAGACCTCTCCCTTTGTACAAAAGCTCACAGGTCGCAACAAATCCAAAAGATGTAATGGGACATGACTCACACATGAGTATTTCTGATCTTGTAATACCACCCATACCTATTCCCGCTAGCCACCAATCAACTGAATAATTAGTGATGCCTTTTTCTCCTACCTACCTGTCCACACACATTCCTTACCCCCACTTAGCACAGAACAATGCCATAACTATCCCCACTTAGCACAGAACAATGCAATAACTATCCCCATTTAGCACAGAACAATGCAATAACTATCCCCACTTAGCATAGAACAATGCCACAACATCAGAACCCTCAAAAAAAAAAAAAAACAGGAAGAGCAGGAACTAACTTCACCTCGGTCCCCTGATAAGCCTGCCAGAGTCAAAATCCTAAGTGAGTTCACAAGACTGGCCCATATTAGAACTAGCAAAGTTTTCTCTTTGATGGAGAAGCTTGCCTCTTTATGCTCTGCGAACTTTCTGCCTTCATTTTCATTCATTGTGGAATCCAGTAAACACCTATTCCAGTTCGCTTCCCCCTCAAAGTAGGGAGAAATTTCTCATTCTTCAGCGTCTTAGCATTTGGCCAATAATTCCTGAAAATTGTAGTCTCTTGCTGCTTTGTTGCAACAGTCGTCCACTTCCTTGTTTGCCTCGGCTCCTCCCATGTCTGCTCCGAGAGCTGACTCTTCACCAGCCTCTCGTTCCAGTCCCCTTGTCACAAGTACTGCTCTCTTGGCAATTTACCTGAGAGCTACATCTTCTGTACTAAATGTTCCCCGTTCTTGCCTCACAATTCATGCAAAGATTGGTCAGGTGCGCCTTAGCATTCAGTTCACAAATTCATTATCTGTGTCAATTTTATTGACAGCCTGCCAGTTTTGCCTAGAGTCAGCTGCCTCTCCCAGACATAACCATTCCATCACCATACCTAGGCCTTGTAGGGAGAGTGGGGACTATGCATTTCACCTCTTACCTATGGTGGGAAGCCTTCCTTAAATGCTTCTGAACTGAGTTCTTGGTTGGGAACTGTACAGAGTCATTCTCATGTGAATAATAAGAAAAAATAAACAATGTTTCTTTTTTCAAGTTAGTATACCTGCATCATCCTTTTCAATATTCAGGCATTTGTTTGGACAGGTAATATGAAAAAAAGGGGATTTACAACTGGAAGTACAGTACGCCCTCCAACCTCTCAACTTAGCTGAGAAAAGGGTGCCGAAGCAGAGCTACTTCTAATACGGCGAAATGCTGTGAATTCAATTTGTGGCAATCACTCTGGCTGGCCTATCTGGGGGGAGGGGAGAAAGAGGTGAAATTAGTTCCCTGCCTCCCTCTCCCTGTACATGATTGGTTGATTCTGATATAATGGCATTGTTTCAAATGGGTTCGGAAAGGCAGATATATCGTAAATCTAGTTTTGCAGGGAAAAACTCCTTTTAACCTACAACCTGATAAATTATCGAACTCTGGTTTTTGAAATGGCCATTTTCTTTCTGTGAAATTTAATATCATGAATTCGGACATACATTAAGCCTATCAAATTTGCATTGATTTGGGACATTTTCAACCGGCACAATATGTGCCACATGATGAGAATCAAATACGAAGCTGGGTAAACCAATGCAACTCACACACAATCTCCAGGGTGGACCTACTATTACTCAACAGAAACCAAGGCTCCGAACTGATTAAACACTTACAGCATCTGCGTCATCATAACCACAGGTAACTCAGAAACTTTACGTCCAAACTTGCCTGATTAAAAGTAAAATGAATTTTGACATGAACATAATGAACAAAGGCAATCTTGCGGCACACTGTGACTGTTATCATAAAAATATGTTTGGAGACTGACTATCTGATGGATTTGGCATCTGCGAGAATGTCATGAGTTCTACATGAAAACTAAACAACAAACTGAAAAAGATTTCTTTAAAAAATGGGTGATTACTGACACCATAACAGCAATATTTTGGGGTCTTTTTTTCTTTTTTTTTCTGATTTCATGGACCTTTGAATAAGAGCACAGTGTGTATGGTCAATATTTCATCAGTTCACATGTGTGTATGTATATGTACCTCTAATTCTACCTCTGAAAAAAAAAACTGTACACAAAAACTGCTGTTCATGACATTTTCAAGTACATTACACAGAAGTTGAACTGCATAATTCAGTAACCAGAACAAGGCTGTCTTCACAGCAAGGTGCAACAGGAAAGGAGCTCTGGCATGCTTACATCCAAGACAACATCATGCTGCAATGACAACATCAAGCTGCGACAAGATCATCACACTGCTGACCAGTTGAGACATCCACCGGCCCCCTGGACGTCAGGAACACGGGTTTCTCCATTGTGGCATCGACAACATCTTCATTATCATCTGTTTCGCTGATGTCAGCATCGCTGCTGTCACTGGAGAAAATGCTGCCCAGTTTGTTGGTGATGCTGTTGATAAATCCCTCAGGCTCTGAGTCTGACTCACCCTGAACGCTGCTGTGGTGACTGACAGAATCTGAAATGCCAGTGATCACGGACGCAACAATGATGATGATGACAATGAAGTGAGGAGGAGAATGCTAGTCTTGCTTCTGTTGTTGATTTGACAATGATAAGGGTAATGCTATCAATTTTACCTCAGACACTAATGAGAAGGAAGAGAAAAACAATGATGACTTCAAAGATAGTAGCCAAATACCATAATACTGCTGTTGAGGAAAAGGTAATGGTGATGACAGTAAACAAATTTAGTCAACAAACTGACCATACTAACATGCAAAGAAAAAAAGCTTGGTGTAATGTGAAACATACTTTTTCCTTAACTTGGGAAAATATAAGATGTTATTGTAATACAGAATTTGATTCACTCACTACCAACATGTTCTTTGTCAATTAAATTAACATTCAAAGAACAAACTGAATATCTTCGTTGGTGCTCAAGAGTTTGCAATTAGCACATCTAAGAGCTAGTGAAATCATAAGCCTGTGCTTTGTGTCCACTTCATCCTGGGATGTAAAGTTACAGGTTTTCTTTTCATGCTCAAAGGAAAACTTGATCTCAGACTGAGTGACCTTTGATAGCAAACTGCAAAATCATGTTTCACTGTGCTTCTATAAATGCCCCCTGACACATTGCACACTACACTGCTAATCTACACACTCCTACATCATAGTTCCTCTTACTGTAAGGTCACCAGAGTTCTGATGAAATTCACACAGTTGATACTGATTTTCACACAATCTCGTTTCCACACCACAGTTCTTATGACTATGGCAGTACACATACAATACTCAGGTGAATGACCAGCATACTTTCCCCATACTATTCTACACATGAAATGCTCCTGTACCACAGCCACTGTTGTGCTGTTCATACTTTGCTTTACTGGGAGTACTGTTTACGCTCCTCACACAACATCCGCAGTCCCATACCAAAGCTTCTATCACTGCCATGCCGCACACGTCGAAGTGTCCTGTGTCGAATGACTGTCATGTCGGAGGAGGAGTCGGTGTCAGTCTCAGAGCTGGACGACCTGACACGTGACCTGTGCATCATCTCTTGGACCTCGGACTGCAGGCCGTCAGGAATGTCAAGGTCATGGTCCTCATACATGCACAGCATGGGGAAACTTTTGGCACGCACCACCTGTCCACAACAGAAGATGTGAGGAACACTAAAGAAAATGAGAACACTGAATTATGTTTGGGTGTGAGTTATGAAGTGAATTCACTAAGGGGCAATCACTCTCTCAGCATAACTAGTTTAGGTGGCATGATAAGCTCCCTGCTCTGTAAATTTCATCTGTATGATTGTTTTTTATCCTGATTATTGGCAGTCTTCCCACACCAAGTGCAGTTAAGGCATTTGTTTGGATAGGTAAGTATGAGAAAAAAATGGTTTCAACATATGGTAGTAACTCTTGCCATCTTGGGAACATTTGAGTACTCTCATGATGATGCTATCCATGATTGTGTGCCTGTGTTTGTACACGGGGTTGGGATCGGCAGATAAAGAAAAATGTGTATGGGGCGGGAGTACAGCAGAGGGGTAAAGGCACTTGATGAAACAACAGTGGCAAGCTAATTCGGTAGAGGGGATAGTCTAAGCAGAACTTTGAAAATCTATGTTGTCTGGAAAATGTTTCCAAACTGATGGATTACCTTTTTATATGTACTTGTAAATGTCAGAAATTTGTATTCATTTCCCTGATTTAGGGAAAGGGATTATTATGAGAGGCAGAGAGTGTCAGTGTATGAAAAACATGTTTTAATTACAAGTAGTGTGCTGTTGTTTTTTTTGCTTTTAATTTCTTTTTATATATTATTCAAACATAGTCTGATCTAAATTTTATTCATGATGTATACTTGATATTATACATGAAAAAAAAACTTCTCTAAAGGAAAGAAACAAGAAATAGTACAAAAACCAGTTCTGAAAACCATACAGACAAAACAACAATACTATCATATACTTTTAAAATCATACCTCACAGTACAAATTTGCAGACACAAATACAGACCATAGAGCTCAAATGGGCAACTGAACATGACTCAAACCCTAAAACAAACACACACACATGCATACACACACACACATACAGCATTAAATTTCTAATCACTAACCTTGACAAGGACCTCCCAGGGCCTGTAGACACCCTCTTTTTCGCTCACAGGTTCTATGAGGGGCTCCCAGGTGCTCAGCTTCTCGTTGTAGTACATCATGTCCAGGTGAAGTTCAGCCTCCAGGTAAAGCTGCCCAGGAATATGGAGATTAAGCAGGTATCAGTCACTCGTAAAAAGCCACATTGACAAGCTCAACTATAGAGTATAAACAAAAAAAAATCACACAGACAAGCTCAACTATAGAGTTCATAAACAAACATAC
Source organism: Conus betulinus (assembly GCA_016801955.1). Lineage (NCBI taxonomy): Eukaryota > Metazoa > Mollusca > Gastropoda > Neogastropoda > Conidae > Conus > Conus betulinus. The sequence goes on along the minus strand of JADBJO010001251.1, from coordinate 355,050 downwards.
TGACAGCAGGATCACTTGCAAAAATTGCTTAGATAAAATAGAGGTTGCACAATAATCATCTGCGAAGGAAAAGAAAACTGTTTCCTTCAAGGATCATTTACAACCTTTCTGGCACACACATCTGTCCAAACAAATGGCTTCTGCCTGCTTGGCATAGAGCAGCGTCGTATTATCAGGATGCCTCAAAGAGAGCAAAGAGCTCATTTTGCCTCACTCCCCAGACATGACTGTCAGAGTGACTACCCTTACAACTTTGCACCATGTTAGAACTATTTCCACATGTTACAACTAGCTCAGTTTACTCCTTTTCCTTGATGGAGGAACACATCTCTCAGCTTTTCAATTCTAGGGACTTCTGTATTCATTCATTATAGATGAAAAAAAAAACCTGTTTAAGCTGGCTTTCCCCTCTGATGGTAAAGCTTCCTATTCTTTGGCTTTTTAGCAAAAAATTCTTGAAAGCGGTGTCTATGCCTGTGGTCCCTGCTTTTGTTCCTACATAACAACATGTTGTTTCATGAAGCAGACACAGCTGGACCCGATTTTGTGCACAAGAGTCAACAAGAGTTGTTGCATCCAAACTGGCACACCAATTGGCGCACAAGGACATCATGGTCGTCTTCTGCAAGTACAATTACTGCTTGAGGGCCTCATCACCAGATTTTTCACTCCTCTCCTCTCCCCCCCCCCCCCCTTATTTTTTTTTCTTTAAGTTCATCATATTTCCACCAAACATCAGTACAAAATATAGCAAAAGCACACGGGTTAACAGATCTGCGCAACATTTACTCTCTTTCTGTTACACACACACTCACATCAGCATGGCTGCGTGCATTTATGCATGCATACATGAATGCTTGCTCCCAAGCAGGTTCACAAGATAAAACCACAGCATACAAAGTGAAGGGCTGCCCTGACCTTCTTGGTCCAGTCTTTGATGGTCGTGTCCAGGGAGGAGCGGAGACACAGGATGGGGATGTGATGGTCCAGGTTGATTATCTCAAAGAAGGCACACACCTCCTTCACCTCCACCTTCAGAATCTCCTCTGGCTGTTCTGGAGGGTGCAGTTCCCGCCTCACGTGCCCATAGTCGGCTGAAAGACATCACTTTTGACTGACAAAGCTGACATCATCTGGGTAATACACATGGTGCTGGCCCTGTGTAATGCCCCCGAAACAAGTCACTCCTCCCTATTATCACCAGTGATGTTCAAGATTCACTAATGCCCCCAACTAGTCCCCATTAACAAGTCACTGATGACATTATCACCAGTGACTTTCAAGTTTCACTAATGTCCCCTACTAGTCCCCATTAACAAGTCACTGATGACATAACACCAGTGACTTTCAAGTTTCACTTTTGGTGACCATTGCATTCACAACACGAAGTACAGAACTAGGAACAAATCCATTAAGACTCTTAAGGAAATTTGCACAAATGGGTGCATTTTGAATGGCAATGAGTAACATTGATCTTTCTGCAATACAAAACACAGCAGTTCATTAGAATACATCAACGTCAGATCCCATAAACTTCCACACTATAGGAGACTTCCTCAAGTTGTTTTGGTGAAACTAGCTGCAGCCTGCTACTGAGTCAACAAAAGCAGGGTGCTGTCCACTAGCCCTGACTGATACATTCAGGCAATGCATTCAAATACTAAACAACACCTCATTCAGCCTAGAATTCTACCGACACATATTTCATCAACTGCAAAAGATGTGACATCTGCCTCAATGTGTACCTTTTGTAACAGCACAAGAAATTCTACTGACCATCTCCTGTGGAAATATTAACATGCCAGCAAAGTTTTTTCCTTTTTAATCTCTGGAACAGTTATTTCATGAAAAATGTTCGACATTTTGTCAAACATATTAAATGATGCTTCATTTTTTGTTTTAAGATGAAAACATAACTACAGATAACATTTTTCATAAATGCAAAAAGTCTTATTCACAAACGAAAAATATAAGAATGGATGCCAAAAATATATGTTTTTCAAAGTCATCAGAAAACGGACTGTACAATGTCCATGTTTTACAGTAACCTGGAACAGAGAACCCCTCAGAAACATGACATAAAAGAAAGCCAGGGAGTTGTCTGTGCACGCTGTCACAGAGAAAGAGATGTCAGTATAAACTCCAAACACACACAACAGTTTTAACTTGGATTTTTCAGATGGTCAGGGCTCTGAGCATGCTCACTGAGCCACTGTCTTCTCATGTAATCCGTAAGCCTACTGCAGGCTCTGCACTGCAAACCATACACCGCCTTGTGACACCTGCTCACAGGCCAGTACAAATCAACATCTGACACCACTGTCAGAGCTGAGCATTGTCAGCATCTTTTTCATTTAGCCATTCCAAACTCTATTAATTCTTCGCAATCTCATCAACCTCAGATACAGAGTCACCTTCCATCATTGCATGCATTTTCTGCAGCTTGCCAATTAACAACTGTATGCGAAACAGTGCGAAGCAGTATTCTGGAATGGCCCCTTCACTTGCATCAGTGTCTACAGTGCAAGGGTTGAATTTCCATCACTTATATCTGCTTTGGGTTTTCAGTGCCAAGGCGATCATTTCAGAAGGCTTTGTAATGTAATGTAATGTAAAAGGATATTTATAGAGCGCTTTACCTTGTGAGAGCCCAAAGCGCATATTACAGAAAAACATGATAAAATTATAATTCTAATTCAAAGTGCGCGCACACACACACACACACACACACACACACACACACACACACATCGCCGGGGGAAAAAAATCACACAGACAGACAGACAGACAGACGAGCGCGTTCAACATCAGCAAATGCGCGCACAGTGGTAAGTGGATATCATTAATCCGTCCGAGGAAAAGATGTGTCTTTAGGGAGGTTTTAAAAGTCTCTAAAGAGTCCATGTTATGCAGAGAAGAAGGGAGACTATTCCATAGAGCAGGTGCCTGGTAAGAGAAAGATCGTTGGCCTGAAGTTTTCAGGTGAGCGAAGGGAAGCTAAAGCAGACGAGAATCGGTGGATGAGCGTAAGTTGCGAGACGGAACATAGAGATGGAGGAGGTCAGAGAGGTAGGAGGGAGCCAGATTATTTGGCAATTCAGAAAAAGTAAAAAAGACAAATGCAGCGAAAAAACAGATCTTCTGTCAGGACAAAAAGTCTCAAAACCTGATTACGTTGCCCAATGGAAGAATTTTCACCCTTGACTTTGTCCACCAGCTCCCGGGCAGGTCAGGTAAAAGGAAATTTACTACTTAAAGTAGTTGTAAGATTAACTCACATTTCCAAACAAATGGCTTGTCCCTACTTGATGTGGAATGTCACAATACTATCAGGATCCTTTAAAAAAAAAAAAAAAAAAAAAAAAAAACCTGGGAAAGCAGGGAGATAGCCAAATTTCATTATCTTGTTAGATCCACTGAGTGATTGACCTTGATGAGTTCAAGTCCTAAACAAGACTGAGAATATAAATCAGTTTTCTCTTATGAGAAAAAAAGTAATGTCCTATCATGCATCACATGACATTCTGACACTGGGAAAAAAAAAAACAGATACACACACAACTGGTTCATATTCCAGAAACAGGCTGCATGTGCAATTTTCTAAGCATGTTAGCGTAATTGGCACTCCACCCCACTCTTGGTTCCATTTGACATGCACATGTAGCATAAACAGTTTAAATCTTACATTTATCCCGGAGCCATTTTCATTGGTGACCGCAGAAATTCCCCACAGGTTAGAAAGTTCCTCTGTCTTCTTCTCTGCCACTGGGGAAGATTGCTGTGTCACACACACACACACAAAAATTTTACATTTAATGTTGAACAGCCAAACCTCTTAACCTTGACTTTTCAAACCTTATCATTCTTTCTTAAAGAATACTCTTTTCCTCTTGCCACTAACCTTGTTTTTCACCAGATCTTACCAGTACAATTCCAAGCATCTGTTTATGTGTTTAAAAAAAAAGACAAAAATATAATTCCCCAAATGAATGAAGAGTTAATGGCCTTTCTGGATCAGATGCATACCTTGCCTGAAAAGAAGAAAGAAAAAAAACTCTTAATTTCTATACTGAATGACTAGATTTCAGCCTACTTATCAATATACCCGATTTGCATCATTTTCCATAGAACTACAGTTCATAATCAAAATACAAAATACAGTAAACTTGTTTACCCTAAGATTGATATATCCACTAACATGAGTGTACTTTCTACAAAATTTGTGGACAGAGGGATATCTGCTAATCTTCCAGTAATTACAGCAGAAATAGTTTCTCCCACTACAAATCACTTTCAAACCTGATTCATCAGCAGCCTTTTGGCACAGATGTGTATGTTCCATGGCCAGGGGTTCTTTCTTTTTTTCCTGATATTTCAGGGCCTGTAGTCCCTGCTACTGTTCCAATACATTGGCATTTTGCTGAAATTTCAGACACAGTCAAACGTGACTTTTCATTTGAGAGTCAGGACAAGTTGTCATTCTTTATTTAAAGTACAAGAGAACATGCTGGTTGCTCACTGCAAGCGCAAGAACTGCTCAAGAACTCATCTCTAGATTTTTGTTTCAACATATTCTTTTTAGTTCATCATATTTTCGCAAAACATATGTACAAAATATGGCAAAATCATACGGTAAACAAGTCCGAGATAGTAAATCTGAGAAGAAAATCTAAGACGCTTGAATACAAACAACACACAACACAGACAGATTACACATGCATTCACACACAAGCATTTGCACAAATGCATGTACACACACACACACACACACACACACACACACACACACATGCAAGCATGCGCGCACAGACACCTTAAAACTCATGTACGCTTGCACACACACACACACATACAAACACACATGTGAATACTACACATACATAAATACAGAGGTCAATGGTTTCTCTATCATACAGACATCCACACACCTTGTCGGAGGACACCTGCATGTGACTGACAATATCCCACAACATGGCCATGACAGTGGCCGACAGGAAGACCCTGATGCCAGACACACTGGCATTCATCTCCTTCACCCTCTTTTCCATGTTGAGGGTTTGCCGGAACTCAATAGAGCATGGGGCCATCACCTGCACATTAAAGCTCTGAACTGTGGGCTGGTTTGATTTACGGTCAAGTGCTCCAACTATTCAGCAGTCACATTCACCTACAGTTTCATACATAGGAAGAAATATTACGATCCAGATGCCAGAGGGTCATGAACTGTTAGCATGTAAGTAAAATACCTCTCTCTGTCTTTCTCCCTCTTTCACAAGCGCATGTACATCTTTGTCGAACTCAGTGCAATGTAAATGAAGAGCAAGCAATCACTTCTCTTGGCTGAATTTGACAAAGGTAAGTGATTGCTCATTCTTCATTTTCATTGTACTGAGTGTTGTTTACCTTGCCTGAAGAGGACCTAGGAGGTTGAAACGCACTGTGTTTTGTCTTGTGATTCGTTTGTCCACATTATATGATGGAGTCATAATAATTACTTTCAAAATTTATTTGGATCTCCGCCTGCAGTCGCCTCACTTTGCATTCACTCTCATGAGCATGTTCATCATCAATCCCCCCCCCCCCCCCACACACACACACACACAGAGGCATATGCGAACACGTTCCCCAGCATACACACACACACACACACACACACCCCTCTACACCCGACAAGCAGACAGCCCTGACCTGACTGGCATTGGCAGTGAGTCTCTGAGCAGACACACAGCTGTGGATGTGCAGGTTGGACACCTTAGCCCACAGGACCTCCTGCTCCAGGTCCGCTCGGTACTCAAACACCACGTCACTCTGAGGCACAACAACACACCATCAGCTTAAGCACTGACAGGACCAGCATACAATGGAACCTTCCTGTGAAGACCTCGAAATTAAGACTACTCTCCTTTAAAGACTGTGAGTGTACATGCCAATTAGTCCTTTCACCTCCACTTTGGCAGTAACAATGCAGCAAAGCTTGGCAGTGATGCTGCATTTTCTGCACCGATTCATGCCAAATGACATCAAACTGGCAGCTCTTTCTTGGGGGAAGAAGTGCTTCAAAGTTTTAAAACGGCATTTTCTCATACTTACATATCCAAACAAGAACCTTTATTTCACAGGGTTCTGGCACACCTGTTGACATTCATAATGCCAAGCAAAAATTTCAGAGAGGGGAGTTAAATCTTGATCCTCAGTATGCCCTCCCTGAGATCCCCATCATCTGGCTAGATGATCTCCCCTCAGCTCCAAAGTCACAATTGTGAACTCTTATCATTGGTCTCCTTCTTTTTAAAGTAGAACAATTTTATTTTACAAAAAAAGACCCAGAGGTTGGTTTCAGATATGACATGGCAGCAAACAGCACCAGTTTAGTGGTTAGTGTCACAGACTCCTAACTGGGAGGTCATGGGTTTGATTCCCATCACAGAGATTTGTTCGTACAATTTCCCACCTTTGACTGGCTCCTACTTGAAGCTGAGTTTGCTGTGGGCTCGCTCACCTGGGAAGACCCAAATCACAAAGTTGTCTTTCATCCTCTTAATGGATGTGTCTCTGAGTGCATTGCTCAAATTTCCTAACCAACATTTCAGGCATCCGCGTCTCTGTGGCCTGGATGACACTGGGATGTGGAAAGTGAGCATAGAGCACAGTCCTGTCATGCAGTCTTAGACCAGCATGAAACTCCACAGCATCATCCTCATCCTCATTGATCAGCATCAAAAGAGTCTCAGATTCTGTGGCACCTTCATGGCCTGCTCTCATAGTCGGCTGTTGTTTTGATTTTCTCTCCACAACTATGCCCTTGGTAAGTTTGTGTCAGGGTTGCCAATATCACAGCGTTAGTGGGGATTGTCATTGGATGGACGAGGTGGCGCCTTCCACAGGGGGATGTTCACTAATGCTGACTCAGCAGTTCTCTCATCAGTAAGGAGCTTAGTAGGTGGTGTCCTGCACATGTGCTGGGCCAGACAGCATCACAAACACCACGGAAGTGATACGGTGGTTATGCAGAGTCTCCTGTGGGGGTTGCCTCGTGACAACTTGACACTGACAACTGCCTGCGGTGCGGGGGCTGCAGAATAACTAGCCGGAATGTGGCTGTGGACTGGAAACCTTAATGTGCAGTGCGGACATACTACCTCTGAAGTGGCACAGATAATGAGACAGTTAAACACACACACACACACACACACACACACACACACACACACAAGAGCGAGCTAAATATCAACAAAATAAACAGAAGAAAAATGAAACAAAGTTACACAGACTACCACAGTTATGAGAATTCTCAACAACAACAACACAAAAAACAGTGCTTTCATCTAAGCAAACACTAAAATCATAAATCAAAACATACAACGCCTTCCTTGCGCTGACTCAGAAGCAATCTGAAGCGATCAAAGCTAAATGCATTTTCGTTATTTTGTCCGTCTTTGTTTCACCTGAGGAAGACCTAAGAGGTCGAAACGCGTTGTGTGTTGTCTTGTGACTTGTTTGTCCACGTTTTTCTGGGCGGTTCGCTGACATTTATTTAAGATTTGTTAAAACATACAAATATAATCTTATCCGTTGAAACACATTATAAACCAAACCATACAAACTGTAATCTTTTCACGTACATAGACAGCAAACACTCGGCTCTCTGCAGAGGTGGGGTCTGCGAACACCACAATCTCTGGCTGCTTGAGAGAGCCATAGACATTGAATGCAGTGCCAGCGCCATTAGCAGCGGCCGAGTTGTCAGGGGCAGGGCGGGGCGCAGCGGGGAAGTCAGGCGTGTCCATCAGAGTCCCAGTGTCAACAGCAGCTTTGAAGAAGTCGATGAGCACCAGCATGAAGGGAATGTGGACGTTCAGTCGTAACTTCTCCACCATCAGGTCCGCTGAGCAAAAGCAGGAAAGGAACTGAATACAAGCTTATTGGGATGAAAATTTTAAACAGATGTACAGAAATTGAATGACAGAGCATGTTTTTTAACACTTAACTCTCTTGACAAGCGCGCGCCCGCTAGTGCCCGACCGGAAATCACACAGCAGCCAAAAGACTGAGCACCTGCCAGCGCCCGGTAAAACACATGGCAACAATGGGCACCCACGTTTTTCTCGTAGAAAAGGAAGTCTCGCAAGAACGTGACTTCCTCCTTCCTGTAGCCATTTACTTCCGTTTGCAAAAAAAACGCCAGTCAATGCATGCTGTGGTTCTCGAGTTACGAATTTTTTTAAGTTTTGAGGTTGAAATGCTGTTTTTTTCACCATGGCTAACCTTGATTTCTGCCGTTCTATATGAGATTCTATGATGAAATACTGAGATTTAGTGATGACAGCATAAGACTTAGTGAAAGTGCTGGGTGATGAAGCTAAGAGTGACCTAGATTTCGACTGGGATGAGGTTTTAGGTATGATGAACAACGATTCGGAAGAAAGTTCTGAAGAAGATTTTTTTTTTCCCGAATAAATGGCTCATGTGACATTCTTCAAAATCATGATATAGCAGCATATATATTTGTAGGAATTTTCAAAATTATTTTCATTTCATTATTTCCTTTCCTCTCTTTTAAATTATTTTTTTTAATTGGGTAACCATGTTCGAATTACAGAGTTACTTACCTTGCCAATGGTTTTCGGCGTAACTAAGCTCAGATAAGTGCATATTGAAGAGGGTTAATGGACATTCTTCCTATCATTTAATGCTTTTCTCTCTTTCGCTCTCTCTCTCTCTCTCTCTCTCTCTAGTATGTATGTCTTATGTGAGTGTGTGTGTGTGTGTGTGTGTTTCCTACTACCTCCTGCCCCCTTGTCATTCTATCGATATGCTTATATTCTTATGTGACTATCCCTCTCTCTCTCTCACGGTTCTGCTGGAATGACTTGATTTATTATCCATATGATATCCCCTCCTACCTGTGGCGACTGGGCTATCATTATGCACTTCCGCCGTCCATTTGTGCTTTATTTTCTAACCCCCCCCCCCCCCCCCCCGATGCTTCAAAATTGATTGTCTTGTATCTCTTTGGAATTTCTGCTTGTCAGATTGTTCTAAATATGCTCTCTTATCGCACCCACTCTTGCCTCATTCTCCCCCACCCTCTCTCTCTCTCTCTGCAGCCTTACCCCTCACTCCCTTCGCTCCTGTGTGTGTCTCTCTCTCTCTTTTTTTTTTTTTTCTTCTTCTTCTCTTTAAATTTTAATCCCATATTGTATTGTAGTTCTAGTCACTTTTTGCATGCTTTTTGTTATCTCATTTTATTTTATATTGTTGACCCTACTCAGGGAGAGGACTGGATGTAAAAAAGCACATCAGTGCTTATCTATTATCCTCATAAATAAAGAATTTGTCTTGTCTTGTCTCTCTCTCTCTCTCTCTCTCTCCAGCCGCCATGGTGAAGTGGTTAGCATCGCTGACTCCCAGCTGGGTCATGGGTTCGATTCCCATCAGAGTCATGTGGGATTTTTCATGCCCCGACCGGCTCCTACCCAGAGTCGAGTTTGTTACAGGCTCTGCTGGAAGACTGGGGGACCACACAGTCGAGTTTCATCCACTTAATGGATGCATCTCTGACAGTGTTGCTCAAATTTCCTAACCAACACTGCAGGTGTTGGTATCTCTCAAGCACTGATTGACGCCAGGATAAATTATGAAAGTAAGCGTAGAATACAGCCCTGTCATGCAGTCTCACACAGGAATGGAAATCTGTAGTATCATCTTCATCATCCTCATTCTCAACTCTCTCTCTCTCTCTCCCCTTCAATCTTTCTCTTGCAGTTAAGTAATTTCTTTCTCTATTGTCCCATAGAGAGCCACCAAGCCAATGAGGTTTACGTTATGCTCTCAATAACAAGATCTTGTCTGGTTCTCTCTCTCTCTCTCTCTCTCTCTCTCTCTCACACACACATCCACAAGCACACACACACACACACACACACACACACACACACACACACACACCAGAGAATGAAACACTGACCTTTCTGGTTACCATCACTGCTGACTTTATATATGAGTGAGACCAGAGGGAACTCGTCAGATGTCTTGCACTTCTTCGGACAATAGAGGATCCTGAAACCAGTGAGACTTGGTAAGAACAGAGAGAGATCAATGAGTATTTGCAGAAACTGAGTCATTTGATTTCATTGGTTCTTGTCTGTATCTGTGCAATAAGTGAAAATGAAAGACACAAGGGACAGTGGGATGGGTGTGTGTGTGTGTGTGTGTGTGTGTGTGTGTGTGTGTGTGTGTGTGTGTGCATGCGTGCATGGGTAGGTGTGCGTGTGTGTATGGGTGTGTGCGTCAATTCATCTGGAGAAGCTACTGATAGGGGCAGCAAGGTGAAGCAGAGAAGACCCAGGCCAATTGTCACGGGGAATGTATACCTCGGCACAGCCAGCGTGCTGTCAGGGCGCGTGTCGTCCACCACCAGGGACTGCAGGCTGAAGTTGACCTTGAGGTCACCGTCGCTCTGGTGCAGGGCGTTGATGTTCAGCTTCTCCACGTCCACCAGACACAGACTGGTCTTCATCCACTTGGTCTGTAACAGCAGCCACATCAGTGGATGGGGGCTTTCAACTACAATGTGATTTCTCCTAAAGGTGTCCAAACTATATAAAGCACGGGAGCCTTTATAATCATCATTTGACTTGGTCATGTGAATTATACAAAAAAGGTAATTCCTTATCTCTGCTAATTTTTTTTTTCTGTTCATGTTTTTGTATGATCGTAATCAGGCTTCTTGCAGCAGAGACTATATGACAATAATAATGATCATGATGAGAAGTATTATCCATCAGTGGATGAATTCTTTAACTTGTACTTCATTTCATGTTATCCACTGTATCAATAATTTGGTCATTTTCTTCATACTCTTGCCTCTAAAGTCCATACCCAACTCAAGGAATAAAAAAATATAAGGAATGCAACCACAATTCGAAGTTTAAAATGCTTCTGATATCACTACAAACTTCTGCAGCCGCATGAATCAGCTTTTGGTACAATCTTTTTACATACATTAGCAGAGCTTAGCGCTCCAGCAGGCTGGTAGAGTTCTATTAGTAAGACTTGTCTCAGTGTTCCACATGACCTCTTACCTCTATGCAAATCAGGTGTTCTTTCAATTCACTTAAAAACTTCTCCAAGTTGCCTGTCCTTGTGGCCCAGCTTATCTTGTGATCATGTCTTTCCTTTTACCCCGTGCGCCTTAAGTAACACCACAGCTGACTCTTCTGGTGATCGGAAAGATTATAATGTATGTAACATGGATGACATAGTGATCATGTGACTTCTAAAAATTACCATACTGATCAAGAAGCTTCCTAAGAACGATGGCGAACTGACAGAAATAGGAATAGGAATCAGAGGACTATCAAAAAAGAATGATAAACCTTGTGTGTAACAAACCAGCTGCTGGAACAAGGTGATGAACTTGGTGTGTAACAAACCAGCTGCCGGAACAAAGATCTACACTTATGAAGAAGCATCCAGTAAAATAAATTTTGTGAAAAACAGAATGCTCATCCAACAATGGACCGAGGCCTTACGTTTGAGACAGCAAGAAAAGAAAGAGAATCTTTTTCAAATGTTAGTCTTAAATTGAAGTATAACCATGTAGCCAGTCTGTCACTGTCTGTCAAGAGATATGAAAATAAAGTAAGCGGGATAAGTAATTCCCATTAAAGAGATCTTTAGATTCTAGTCATTTTTCATACAGTGCATTTTACATGGGTATTCGGTCAGTTTTGCAGCCTCTCCCAACAATTCACAGTAAAAATATTTCCTAGAAACAACAATGCATACAGATATAATTTCAGAACACCTAAGAAACAACAATGCATACAGATATAATTTCAGAACACCTAAGAAACAACAATGCATACAGATATAATTTCAGAACACCTACTGACATTATATGAAGTCCACAGAGCGTATATTCGGTTTGCATTTCAAAATTTTGAAAAGCTCTCCAGAAATCCGAAACCACTGAACATCTACTCCCTCTCTCCTTTCCATCGATACTTGCACGTCAGTGTGCTGCCAGTTACTGTTTTCATACTCACTTTGAAGAAATGCGTTTCATACGCTAAGCAGACTGCAGGAAGAGGTTTTTCTTATTATTACCTTGACTCAGGGTCGGCCATCTTCAGACAATCAACTCCTGTTCGGTGAACTGGTAACTGTTCTGTCAAGCACTTACGGATGAAGACGATGCCCACATAAATGCTATAATAAATAACAAGATGTTGACATAACCTCCAGGATCCAGGATATGTTACTTTTAACACTGACAGAGGTCTGAGCCTGGGACTGTACTTTACTTGATCTGTTTCTTTCTCTTCAAACAGATGGCTGACAGGCCGTCCAGTCTTAGCAGGACGTTGGTGGAGGTCTTTTGCTCAGACTCTATGCTGTCGTTGCGCGACTCTGGGGCAGCCGTCATCTCTGTCTCCACACTGGCTTTCTCCCTCCAGGTTCTGAATGGTAGGTGACTCGTACAAACCTGACAACAGTGGAACAAGTAAATGCGTAACATGCATGCTGGCACAGACTGCTTACACACACACACACACACACACACACACACACACACACACACAGAGATTTGAAAATGTTACCATGACAAATGTGTAAGTATACAAACACTACGTAGAATGTGTCATTCTTACAGTGAAAACTTGACCATAATTCAGAATAGAAAAAAAAAAAATGCCCAGAGAAATTAGAAATAAATTTTCACAAAATGGTATTCAGTGCTATCATCACAATACACAATGAACCAGGTTAAACACACGGCAAAAATGAAGACAATACAAATGCTGAAAGAACATTCAAAGCCAGTAGTACAATTTACCAGGACTAGGAGCAGGGGCGCCCTCTAGGAGGTTTTCTGTTGTCAATCCAATCAGCAGCTGTAAGTCTTTCTGCAGAACATTCAGCTGAAATGGAAAAAAATATGACTATAATTGGGGATGACTGATGCTATGATCTAACCGACGCAGACACTCAACTTGACTGTATAATGTGTGTGAGAGAGTATCAACAGAATAAGTATCAGCCCAAACTGATTTAACAATGCATAGGGGATCTCCTCGAAGTAAAGAAAAAAAAAACACTTTTGACATCAGTCACCCCAGTTTGTTCACATCATGGACTGTCTTTCGTTCAGCCAAACATCATACTAGTGGAATATTGTGTATAATAATTAAACCCCCAAAAAAAAGTTAAAAAAAAAAAAAAACAAGAAAGAAATGAAGCAATATTCCTTTTCTGACCTTGACCTTCTCCAGGTGTCCTGACACATCCATTCGTGTTTCGGAGAAGATGGGTTTCATGGCGACACGCACGTCTGCCTTGAAGGCAATTGGCTCCAGAATGGTATGCAGCACTTCATATTTGTCATCTGCCAGATTCAGCCGCACACTGCCAACAGGAATATCGTGATTGTGAACCAATCATTTAAGGCTCAGTGACCATGTATATAACTGTCAGAACAGATTACTTTATCGCAACTTTGTTCACTTGTTATTTTTTATCATTTCAGGTCATTTTTCATGACCTGTAAGAGGCCTTCTTTTGATGATACTCATCCCCACAGAACAGCTGTATGCACGCTCATTTCAGCAGTCACAGTGACAGCATCCCCTCAAGTTAAAAGACATTTAAAACATGACAAAGTGCAGCTGGTATCAACAAGAAGTTATAAATGTCATGTTACTGTAAACCTACCCACCAGAGGGGGCTCCACACAGCAGCTAAATCTTTCAGTGATTGTCAGTAATGATCGTTTAAATACGAATTACAGTGTGTGTGTGTGTGTGTGTGTGTGTGTGTGACAGAGAGAGAGTGAGAGTGTGTGTGTGTGTGTTTGTGAATATGTGTGTGTGTGTGTGTGTGTGTGTGTGTGTGTGTGTGTGTGTGTGTGTGTGTGCGCGCGTGTGTGAGACAGAGACAGAGAGTGAGAGAGAGAGAAAGAGAGAGCCAGAGACAGAGAGAGAAAAGAAGAGAGCAAGAGAGAGAGAGACAGAGATCATGGGTGTAAAAGGAAGGGGTGTGAATGTCGAGAATGTTAAGAGCAACTATGTGTGTGTGTGCAGGACAGGAGAGTGTGTTGTGTCAGAAAAATGGTGAAGACAGTGGTGGGGGAAAAGGGGTGGAGGGGTAAGAAGGGACGATGGAAAAGCAGTGGGCATGCAACCCAGTGTGCATGTTCTCTGAGCACAGATGCATGGAACTGACACTGTTAAGCCCTCCGAAGTGCTGGAAAGCACTACAGAAATGTCCATTATGATTACAAGGTCATGTTTCTTTACAGTCAGTACATGTCTTATCACAATGACCATGGAAACACCGCCCACCTCTTGACCTGGATGCGGTGAAGGTTGAGGTAGACGTGGTTCCACTCCTGACGCATGTCCGGGGGATGTTGGAGAAGATGAAGTAGTTCTTCATGCTCAGGTCGCCCAGCTCCACCATCAGCATATCAATGGACTTGGAGTGCCGAGGAATCAGGACAGTCGGGGTCTGCAGGTCCAGGTTCACTGAGATGCGCAGGTTCTGAGTCTGTATGTCCTCCACCTGGAGAAGGAAAGCCATCATGACACCCTTTCACCTACTTCTTTGGGCTCTTAGCTTCATTGTGCAAGCTTTCGATTTTGTATCAAGACTTTTCCCACAAAGATGAACTAAGAATGTCAGAAAGCATTAAATAGTAAATAATAAACCATTTTCTACTCCCAACTACAAAAAGGCGCATCAAACCAGTCTGTATGTCCTCTACCTGAAGAAGTTAAACCATCACCTACATATTTGGAGGCTTAGCTTCATTCTGCAAGCTTTCACTCTTGCACTGAGACTTTTCTGATGTAACTGACGAAGATAATAAGAATGTCAGGAGCGCTCAACAGTAAACAATAAACAAGCAAGCCGTCCTCTGCTCCCACAATTACAAAAAAGCTCATCAAACCAGCGCTGCCTCCGCCACCATCACATAGCACACACATTACTGAGGCTTGATATGACATGTGGAGGCAGACAATGTGTCTTCCATCGCATGTCAGCAGGTGGTGGCCACAGGGATTACCCATTCCAGGAGACAGAAGTCAGGAAGGCCCTGAGCCCAACAGCTATCAATCCTGCACACCATGGTCTCAAAGCTACGAAGATATGGTGTAGCCTATATGGACTAGTCCACACACAGTGACACCTTGATATAACTGAAACTGTGTATGGAGCGTGTTTCGTGTGTGTGTTCCATGTAGTGTGTGTGTGTGTGTGTGTGTGTGTGCGCGCGCGGTGCGCACACAAGTACTTACGTCAATCTAATGTCTGTAGGTATTTCCTCGCCTCCTCTCAAATTTACTTCCATGTAGACGAATGGACCAATACTTTTGTAGATAAATGATGTGGATTGTCTTATCCACTTATATGTCCAGTGAACACATTAGCTCATGTTCCCCACTCCTCCATTAATCCATTAAGTTAACAAACAAGCAAAGAATCTGACCTGTTTTCTGCACAGTGTCCACAGCCACCTGTCTGGCTGCATGTGTCATCTCCTTGTTGACGAAGGGCTCAAAGAACCTCTGCTCACACAACACACCACCACGATGGATCAAACCACCTTCAACACAATACCAGGAGCTTATCTCACGTACAGATGGGGATAGGTCAAAGGTGACATATCATACACGGAAGGTTATGCATTTATGGAAATCATGCGAGAAAGAGCCTGGAAAACTCTACACACACAGAAACAAATAAAATGAATGGCGGAATATGTACTGTGTTTACATCAGGATGGGGGAAGGACCTGCAACAGAAACCTGAGCCTGTTTAGCAAAGAGGATAAAGCACTGTTCTTTTGATCTGAGGATGCAGAGTTCAATTCCTCCATGCAGCCAGGTAGGTCAAAGGAGATTTTCTCTTTGGGGTCAACATGTGAGGGTGAGGGAGGGAGGGTAATGTTTCTTGTAGCCCTCCAGCCCCCTTCAAGGGATATACCCCCCCCCAAAAAAAAAAAACAATAAACTAAACATCTAAATTTCATTCCAAGCTTTGTACAAGAACTGAGAAATGTTTGCAGGAGAGGATGACGCACAAGAAATCCCCATTAACACTGGTGTCACGTTCAGACATCAGACATGAAGACCAGCTGTAGCTGCTTTAATGATGGCAATGAAAAAGGTTACATATGCAAAATTGTCACAAATGACAAACAAAGATCTCTTCATGAGTAACCAAGAAGAGTAAACTAAACTAACTTAGGCTAGTTGAAACCACAGCTCAAACAAGATTGTCTGTTTTGGCTTTGCTTTTGGCTAGAACAGCTTCTGTCTCAGGAAAGAAATCTTACTTCTAAGAGCTGTTTTATGGTATACTCTCCTCTCCATACAAACGTTCTATTCCCACTTGGTGTAGAACATTGCCATAATGTCAGGATTAAAAAAAAAAAGAAAGAAAAGAAAAGAAACTGAGAGAGCAGGCAGCTAACTTTACCTTAATCGCTAGAGAGGCCAGCAAGAGTGATCGCCCTTAGTGAGTTCACAACATTCCGCCGTACTCCAACTTGTTCAGTTTTCAAACTTTTTCCCAATTAAGTAGGGAGGTGGGAAGGCATCCGAGTTTTGCATAGGTATGTATATTATTAAAATACTTTTAGTGGTACCTTTCCTTTTTCTCATACTTACCTGACCAAGCAAACGCCTAAATACTGAAAAGGATGGCAGGGGAATGTTTACCTGAGAAGCGAGACACTGATCCACAGGAAGATGTCGGTGTACAGTTGCCCCAACCAAGAACTCAGCACCAGAAGTGCAAAAGGCCCATAAAAGAATGGTTTTCCTTAATAGTATGAAGACAAAATGCTTAGTCCCTGCTCTCCCTAAAAGGCTCAAATAGAGGAAAATCAAGCAAATGACCAAGAAAAGACAATCACTAGCAGAGTCAAGAAAAGGACAGACCCATAAAATGAATACTGATGGAGCCATCCAGTGAGAACTCAAGCACCCAAAAACATGAAAGAAAAAAACTTTTGGGGGGACATTAATCATGTACAGCAATTCAAGGCATCTTGATAAGGTGCAAATACAAGAATAGAAAAAAAAAAAGCAAAAGCAAAGAGGCAAACGTTGGCAGGGCAGGGAGATAAATCACTGACCAGATACAGATGTGCTGCTGCCTGGCAACAACAACTATCCCCTTGACACTCACGAGTTTCTGTGTCTTCACTCATGTCATGAAGGTAAAATTTGCCAAAATTGCTTGTGATTTCAAGGCTACCCAACAAATTTTGTGTTGGGGACAACAACATTTTCCAAAGGGCACAACTAGCAAAGAGAGCCCTAGACTATAAATGCCTCTACATCTGCTCTTGTGAGAAGCCATTTCTGGCCCTAGGCGTAAGCTTAGCTTAGCAAAATAACCTGCCTAAGCCAGGAGCTTGTCGTCTGGGGTATCACAGCAGCACCCACCTGCCTACCCCACACAGGGGAGCTCAAGGGGCCTGACTCCATCCTCTTGAAGGTACTTCTTCAGTGCTCTCACTGAACAGTTACCCTGCTCCACCTTTGATCGTACGAGTCTGGCATTGAACAAGGAAGGGCCAGCAAAGAAAACATTTGGGGCCCAGTCTTAAGGCTTTGCAGTCTTGGCTAATAATGAAAGGCCTGTCTCTCTACCTTTCCAATTTTGCCTTTTTGCTCCCCTTGAGGAGTAAACTTCAACAGGCATTTATGGGTATCCATAACAACAAGAGTTGAAGTTAAAAAAAACAAACAAAAAAAAAACGGAAAGCTGAAAAGGGTGCATTCCTCCAACCAAAAAAGAAGAAAACTGAAGTAGATCGATTATGGTCCAATGTTGTGTACTCAATAACTCATTCTATTCTAGCTATTATCTCCCCTTACCCCCCCCCCCCCCCCCCCAAAAAAAAAAACCGACCATTTCTATATACATAAAAAAATATCATTAAAAAAAAAAATGATACACACAGACTTGTGATTTTTTCAACTTACGTTTATAAATGACTGAAAAACCACAATCAATATTGGAAAGTTATTTTTCTATTTATTTGGTAATACAGTATGCATGACAAAGAAAATGAGATTTTGCATGTCGTAAAAACAGGGGTGGTACACACCCTAGGAACAAAAAAAACATTACATTAACTAGTTTCATGCCCTGAATTTATTCAACTGTTTGCAACAATTCAAGGGCTTCAGTCACACTGTAACAGCGATTTGTAGTGCCTCTTTCACCATGCATGCTTGATGTAGTAGCAGACGACGCCTTGTTTCTATGTCAAGCCAAACTGAGCTGGTGACGTGGCGTGAACGGTGTCTGCTAGCGAGCATTCAGCTTGCAAAGCCTAAGTACCAGTACGCCTGCACTCTAATTAGTATGCAGGAGCTATCTGTAACAAGTAGTTTTGTACCAAACGTTTGCTCACTTGGGAGAAAAATTCCAAAGCTTTGGACCGCACATGCGGTCCTTAGTATAGAAAAGCTGTAAACATAAGGACCAGATATGTGATCCTTAGTATAGAAAGAATTAAGAGTGATCACTCCTGATGGCCTTTCTAGGGACTGAGGTGAAATTAGCTCCCTGCTCTCTAAATTTATTCTTCCTTGGAGGAGGTAAGGTTAGGGAGAGGGAGATCCTGATAATATGGCAATGTTGTACACCAAGAGGGGATAGGCATGTGTTTGGACTGGTAAGTATGAGAAAAGGATCATTCACCAGCAAGAGGTCAGGGCTTCAGATCATCTTGGTGCACCGAAAAATGTCAGTTCATGTGCTACCACAAACTGAATAAAATCTCACTTTGTTATGAATTATGACCAATCTGTTTGATTATGAAAAACTAGAATTATTATTTGGATGTAAGAATCACTTCAAACATTATCAGAAGCTTGTGAATTCCGCTACCTTTGCGCTGCTTTTGTGTGCAGCTGAAACCCACATTTCATGGTTTACTTTGACCTATGAGACAAATCATTTCATAATGTAATATTTTCACATAAAAAAACTGTTTTCTGTAGAATATGAGAGGCAAAGTAAGGTACTGTGCAACTTTCATCTTTTCTTCCCATAATGAGATTATTGGCAGCAAAGAAAGGAATGCACTACAGACAAGTAGTCAAGGTCCTCAGGTGTGTAATGAAACAGAAATATGTTATAATCCTAATTTTTGCCTTACAAAGACATCTGCATGAAACCAAACAAACATTATGACTGCCATACATCACCTACATTCCTGAATGAATTCATATGTGCAACACACACACGTATACAACACACACACACACTGAAAGGACATTTGCACATACACACACACACCTGAACTACAACAACAACACACACATACATACACACACACACATAAACCCAAATCTATATAACACACACACACGCACATACACACCATACCACACCACAACTAACAGAGACACACCCTTCAACTCTTACCGTCAATTCCCAGTAGAACCTGCCCAGGTAGACTGTTTGCAGGTGGCCTACATGGAGTCGGATGCTGTAATCAATGGCTCCCCCGGCTTTCTTGTTGTCATGCACACTCTCATTGTTCTTGTTTGTATTTCACAAACTGCACAAAAAGAGGGGAAAAATCAGAATTCTTCATTTTGTTTTGTGAAGCTATGTCATACTTGTTCCATTGTGTGGACTGGCTGAATGGATTATCATACAGATCTGTTCATTCTATCCATTTAATTGTATACACATAGCAAGAATGAGCGGGCATAAGGAAACATACACTTAAGCGCGATCAGAATGCACACAAATGCACATAAACAAGCACCAAAAAACACGTTCAAATAGTCTGCAAAGGTAATCTCAAACCCACACACAAAAAAAACTTACACACACACACACTTGCATGCTCACACCCACTCATGCATACATGTCACATCATAAAAATTTAATGTCACCAGCCGCTGTGGCGAAGTGGTTAGCATTACGGACTCTCGGCTGGGAGGTCATGGGTTCGAATCCCATCAGAGTCATGTGGGATTTTTCTGCCCCGACCGGCTCCTACCCAGAGTTGAGTTTGCTGCGGACTCAGTTGGGAAGACTGGACCACACAGTCGAGTTTCATCATCCACTTAATGGATGCGTTTCTGAGAATTTTGCTCAAATTTCCTGACCAACACTGCAGGTGCTTGTATCTCTCAGGCCTGGCTGACGCCAGGGATGTATTATGAAAGGAAGCGCAGAGTATAGCCCTGTCATGTAGTCTCAGACCGAAATGGAAATCCGCAGCATCATCTTAATCATCCTCATTCTCATCGATCAGCATGAAAAAAAAAAAATGTCTCAAATTCTGTGGCCCTTCATGCCCTGCTCTCATGGTGACCTCAATTTCGATGTCCTCTCCACGTCTGTCGCCTTGGTTTGGTTCTGTCGGGGTCACCAGTATCGGCCAGTCCATGAGGGTTGTTGGACGGACGTGGTGGTGCCCTCACTGTCAGTAGGGGCTTAGTAGGTGGTGTTCTGCATATGTTAGATCAGAACAGGCGTCACTGAACACCACCGAAGTGACTTGGCAGCAGTGCAGTGTCTCCTCCGGTGGGTGCCTCTTGACGATTTGACACTGACTGCTCCCTGTGGGGTGCCGGGGCTGCAGCGGGGCTGACCAGGCTGTGGCTGTGGACAGGGTATTGGAATAAGCGGCGTGGGTGCACTGCCTCTGAGGTGGTGGTGCAGAGGTTGGGACAGCAAAAAAAAAAAATAAATAAAATATAATGTCTCACCTTCAAGTCAAACAGGCTGCCAATCTCATCTCCAATCATCAGAATCTGCAATATTTTAGAAAACAAAAATGGTAATATGCTAATATGAATTAGTTGGTGTGTCTTACTGTCAGCAAGAAGAAAAAAACAAAAACAAAACTCTGCTGAACTACTGAACCAATTCTGAATAAATGTCAGAGAAAGATGAACGGTGGCCCGAGAACATAGCCATTCAATTTTGTTGTGGACCCACTTCAATTTCTGTAATAATGTGAGGTTCTCTTACACTGTTTTCCAAAAATTCTCAAGAAATAATGAACAGCCATCATACAGAAACACATTCTACTGGAAACCTGCAACAGATCCAATGACCTTAAGAAATTATAGGCAGTTCTAGAGATTCTGGAGAACATGGAATAAAATCTGAGTTGAGATTGAAGCGAAGAGAATCGTTAAGATATGGTGGAGGTCTTCACTTTCCACAAGAGTCTTTCTAGCGTTGTCTAAGTGAACAGAGACATGTCACATGCACACCAATCAAGTGACCTTTTATGCATTTACCTGTTCCTAAAGCCTCGCCACTCATCGCCCCTCTCCCTGCTCTCCCTCCACCACTTCTCTCTCTCATCAGTGAACAACAAGCACAGGCTAGTCACACCACTGTCAAGGCAAGCTTCTCTGGCTCAGCGGTCAGTGCCCTCACCTTGGGTAAATGGCGCCCACAGAGCAGTCCTCAATGGAGAAATCTTTCAGACGAGCCCTGACAATAGTTTTAGACGGTCGGACCAGCACGCTGCTTTCCAACCCTGCAAACACACACACACACACACACACACACACACACACACACACGCATACAAACACACACACACACATACAAACACATACACACACACATGTACACATACACATATGTACACACACACATGCACACTCACTAACACACACACACACACACACACACACACACACACACACACAAATGCCCACGTTCACACACACACACACACATACGCATGTCTGCGTGCACACGCAAGTGCGCGCACATGCACACACACACATTTTTTTATAAGTAATCTGAGAAAAACAGAACAACAAGACACAGTTACTCAAATTCTGAACCCCCTGTTCCTGTTAGCAGTTAACAGAGGTGAGAAATACACTATTCTTCATGCTTGTTTGCCTTTCAATGAGTTCAGGGTTCTCCCATCTAATCAATGAGCAACACTGTGTGACAACCCTCTCGTACACTATAAGGCAACAATACCGAACGGGAACAGACTGGCAGCATTTCGCTGGGATAAAGTGCATAAAACTGAGAGCCAAGGAAAGCCTGTGGCACCGACCGCTGATCTGAATGCGAGCGAGGCTGTTGTCCCGAGTCACACAGGCACACGGTCACGTCCGACAGTTCAGCTGTCATGTTCAGCTTGGTGCTCAGCGGGGGCAGCTTGTCCACTGGAACATGCAAACACGTTGCACTGTGGCACAGCCACGGACAAACACAAACACAGTGTGTTCATACATAGCCTGTGAGAAACACAGAACTGTCATGCTATCATGTAAACCCAACAGTGTACACAGCTATCATGTTACATACATGCCCCAGTGAAGCAAACAGAGCAGTCATGTTTATATACACCCGCACAAAACAAGCGTGTAAAAGTATGCCCACTAAACGACACAAAGGTATTAAAGGCTATAATACATATTTAAAAAAAACACACACAAACTCTCAACACAACTCTCCTTCACATGTTGCAAAAGCCCAACACGTAACATCTCCTTGATTCCTTTATTTGGCTAAGTTTAATGCATCCAATACAGTGATATAACGATATTAGGGTTAATCAACAGCCCCCACCCCCACCCCCCATGGGGTCTAAATGGTTTGCTGTTGATATATAACAGGATGTGACTCACAGTTCATGAAAACTAATTTCTCTTCCAAAAATTAAAGGGATACAACTCCAACTGACGAATGGACAGAAACTTCCCTCTGATTTTCTGCACTTGTCTGCCATTTACAAATCTTTAAAAATCAAACACAAACCAAGGCAAACACTGTTAACACTTTCTTCCTACCAGAGCCTGGTGGAGCTTGGTGCAATAACACATGTAGCAACAGTGTTTAAAGTACTTCTGCTGAATGCAACCATGCCACAGCAAGCGAGGACTTGTCCCCCCACTGGTAACAGGGGTTCTTATCCATTCACGTTTCCATGCCTTAATACGCAGATCTAGTGATAGCAAACTTTCTTTTTTTTTCTTCTGTCCCAACCTCTGCGCCACCTCAGAGGCAGTGCACCCACGCCACTCATTCCGACACCCCATCCACAGCCACAGCCCGGTCGGCCCGCCGCAGCCCCGGCACCGGCAATCCACAGAAGCAGTCAATGTCAAGTCATCAAGAGGCAACCCACCGGAGGAGACACTGCACTGCTGCCGAGTCACTTCAGTGGTGTTCAGCGGTGCCTGTTCTGATCTAACATACGCAGGACACCACCTACTAAGCCCCCTACTGACAACAATAATTGCTTAGTCGCAGAGCCGGCGTGAGCGAGCTCTCCCTCCGGAGGGCGCCACTACGTCCGTCCAATGACAGTCCCCATGGATTCGCCGATACTGGTGACCCCAACGGAACCAAACCAAGGCCACAAACATGGAGAGGACATCGAAATTGAGGTCACCATGAGAGCAGGGCATGAAGGGCCACAGAATTTGAGACTTTTTTATGCTGATCGATGAGAATAAGGATGATTAAGATGATGCTACGGAATTCCATTTCAGTCTGAGACTACATGACAGGGCTGTACTCTACGCTTCCTTGCATAATATATCCTGGCGTCAACCAGGCCCGAGAGATACAGGCACCTGCAGTGTTGGTCAGGAAATTTGAACAACACTCTCAGAAACGCATCTATTAAGTGGATGAAACTCGACTGTGTGGTCCCAGTCTTCCCAAGCTGAGTCCGCAGCAAACTCAACTCTGGGTAGGAGCCGGTCGGGGCAGAAAAACCCACATGACTCTGATGGGATTCGAACCCATGACCTCCCAGCCGGGAGTCTGCGATGTTAATCACTTCGCCACGGCGGCTGGTTGATAGCAAACTCTTTACCTTCATCAGTGATGGAGGTCAGTCTGTCTGTCAGTGACGACCTGTCTTTGGTGCTGACATCAGAGGTCGTGACCACAGAGCTGGTGCTGGTCTTCATGTCCAGGTTCTGCACGCTGCCAATGACAAAACGCATGTTAAGGAACAAGAAATTATTATGACAGTCTTTACTACATGGTACCACACACTTTCATTCAAATGCATGCGCATGCTCATGTATTGACTACACCCACTTTCAAGCTCCATATACACATATGCATGTACATATGCACCTGAGAGAAAAATTAGTATGACAAAACAAACACGATGTAAAACATTTTTACACCCATAGCCAAGTCCCAATCAGATCATCCTAAAAATAAGCATGCTGTAATCAAAATACTTGTACCCTAACTCAGCTCGCAGTATACCTTGTGGGGATAAATAATCATTTTTTTTGTCTCCTGTAAAGTTAGATTTTCAGACTTATGGCAGTTGTATTTCCAGGCAGTGACATACTTCACACATATCTCCATCACTACCCTCTACACCCATCCACAAGCCCTCCCCTCCACCCCCCCCCCCCCACCCCCCACCCTTCCTCCCATTGTCCATTTTCCTCCAGCCTTTTGCTCTACCCACCTGGAGATCAGACCCTGAACAAAGGCGTGGAGGTACATGAGGCTGGCCTGGTCCAGGAGGGTGGAGATGGCGTGGAACTTCACCTTCATGGCATGCTCCATGCTGCCATAGTCAGCAGCAAAGTCCGGACACTCTGGGTCCACCTGATGAACGTCACCATAGGACAAGACAAATGACGAAGAAAATCCATGATCTGGCACCGTTTTTTTCTTCTGCCTTTTCTGTTTTTTATTCTTTTTTCACCCCCATCCCTTCCTCCCCCCCCCCCCCCCCCCCCCCTTTTTTTTTTTTTTTCACTTCTATACCTTTTCCATCTTCCCCGACTTTTCATACATTTCTACTTTTCCCTTTCTCTTCCTTCCTTTCTTTTCACCCCTTTTTCTGCTTTGCACATCCCATCCCTCCTTACATGCACGCACGCGCGCACACACATGCATGCACACACACACGCACACAGTTTTTCCTCGTCCAACACTCATACACAGATACGCTTTATCACTTCTTCCTGTGTTTTGATTTACTCTTTTCTTACTTTTCGCCCATTTTTCTATCCCTTAACCCCCCCCCCCCACCCCACCCTCCCTCTTTCCTAGTTTTCCTACCTTTCTGCCCCCACCCCCACTTTTCCTCATCATTTTTTTTTTTTTAGTTTCCCTTTTCCATTCTCAACTATTCTCCTCCTCATTCCCTTTGTTTTTATCTTACCGCTTTTCTTTCTCTAGTGTCTCCCTTGCCAAATTTCTGACTTCTCTCTTCATCTTCCTCTTCCTCCCCTCCACAGGCACATTTTCCTCCTCTTTACCTGTTTCCTTGCATTTTCCTATTTTTCTAACTTCATCTACTCACCCACCAGCACCCTCATGTTCCTGCCTTTTCATATTCTCCTTCCCTTGCCTATTTCTGCATCTTTTAGTTTTCTGCCCTTTTCCTTGTTTTTAATTTTTTTCACCCATTCAGCCAGTCTTGTTGTACTTTTCTGTCACATTTTCAAAACCATTTTCAACATCTCTCCATCTCATCCCATCGATCCAGTCCCATCCCCCCACCCACAGTCTGATGTTCTGATACCCTTATGTGGAAGTTAGCACATGCAGTATATAAAGCATAATTATGAATAATGGGTATAAACACAGGACAGCTTTAAAAACAAAAGCAACATGCAACTGCGGATGGCTATCTGAAATCAGTTCCTCCATAACAAAGCACAAACAAATGAACAGAGACAGATAGGCATAGGTAGACAGAGAACCCCCCCCCCCCCCCCCCCCCCGCCTCCTCCCCCCCAAAAAAGACACAAGCTCACCATTCTGTACATGACAGACACCAGGTTGTTCTTGGGTTCAGTTCTCAGCACTTCCATGTATTCCCCTGAGGAGCCTGTCAATACAGTTAAAAACTTTGTTATTTGCAAAAAAAAAAAAAAGCCCATTAGTTTGGCAACAATAGATACATAAGAACAAGTTCAATAAAAACACAGTTTGGTGACAATAGATGCACAAGAGCGAGTTCAATGAAATACCTCAATTAAGATGTGCACACCACTGGTCACAAGAACGAGGTGGGGATGTGGAAAAGACAGGCTCCACAGGACGAATAATGAAATAAAGCAAAAGAAGCTGGATTCTCCTGATCATTCCTTTTTCACATGCTGGGGAGAGATGAGGGAAGAGAGACAGAAAGTGAAAGAGAAAGCAGGGAGAAACAGATCCACTACACTTTCTTTTCGCATGCACAATATACATATATATATTATACATATATATTAAACATACATAAGGGCAAGTAAACGGATAGAGATATATACACATACATATACATACTTGTAAGTCTCACTCACACACAAACACACACAGACACAGACATACATTTGTGTGAGTGTGTGTGCCCACGTGCATGCATGTGTACACGTACATGAGTGTAAGTGCATCATGCCACCGAGCTTATTTGTATGTATATGCATAACCCTTTTCATTTTTGTAAATACATGTTTATGCACATGCTTGCCCTAATGTACATTTACCTGTCTGTTACTGTGAACTGAGCAGTGTTTTGCTTGTTTACATGTCTCAATAATACAAAGTCACTCCTGAAAATATGTAAAAAAAAAAAAAAAAAAAAAACCAAGAAAATACTAGCCAACATGAATCTTGTCCACCAGCTGAATGCCGCCCAGTGTGGCATGGGCAGCATAGCCGTGTTCCGTCACTGCCGAGTCGATGCGCAGGCGGTCCACACGCAGCATGAGGTAGGGCCGCACCTGCTTGTCCATGACCTTGGACATGTTGACCACAAACTCGTTCAGCGACATGCGCAGCAGGATGTTGACAGTGTTGGACGGGGAGCTGTTGTCATCCACCGGCTTGATGTACAGACCCCTGGGAAAGCACCAGTCATTCTGTCTGTCACTCTATGTCTGCTACACTTGACCAATGGTTAGTTCAGCTAATCGAGATTCAGGCACGTTACGAATGTACTTCACACAGAGGACATCACACTGCAGACAGCAAGTCCCTTTGCAGATTTGTACACATGTATATACATAATTTTTAGCTGACCACCTATGTTATAGTGATCTTGCTCCCATGGAGAGACAATAAGAAACTAGCAACTCCAAATGAATGCTGCTTTATGCATCAATGTACCATGCACCAATGCAGACACAAAGTGTACAGAACAAACTGGGAGGCATCTTAAAAAGAAGTATGATTCAAAGTTGTCCATGTACCCTGCACTTGACACTTCACACAGTAACAACTACTCAACACATGAACGAACACAAATAAACATTTATCCCAGACTGCCACAGCCTCTTGATCTTGTGCACTGTCAAACAAAACACCCAGGAAAACAGCAACAAAATTCATATAACCTTGGTTTAACTGGGAGCAAGAGTTACCTTTTAGAAGCATTACACTCACTCACTCGCACTGTATGTAAAGTTAATTCTTTTTTTTTTCTGTACATACATTTGGTTAATCATTACTTTGTTCACAAAAGTAAGACAGTCTGGCAAGCATAAATGAATCAGTATAATGCCAGGCTTTCTGGTTCTAATAACTTGGCTACGTTATGAATTAAAGTATATGTCTGGACTGTGTTGTTCCATGAAGCATATCAGCAGTGTGTTTTATAGCCATACATTCTTTCCTGATTGAATCATTCACTTGGACAGATTCCATAAGTATTCTGATTCAAAAAGCCATTACTTGACATACTGAACATTCTGTTAAGTTTAAAAACTGTACAATGAAACAACTACAAAGTCATGATCAACAGCTGATGCCACCTAAATCCATAGAATAAGCATGCTCAAAAATATAAGAAAATTATAAAAAAAAAATAGTAATAAAATAAAATAAGTGGCAACACATCACAGCTGAAGTTAGACACATCTTCCACAATTATCATGAGTAAGTCATACATCAAAATGGTCCATTTCTGCTTCTTGAAACACACATAGTTGCAAGCAGAATTTTCTGATTAAATTAGATTTTGATTATTCATCCTTTGGACAAAAAATTACTTTAAAGCACCTGCTGAATGAGCATGTGGACTAGTCCATATGTGCTATACCATGTCTGCTATAACATGACACAGCAATATAAAGGAACTTTATGCATGACAGGTTTGTTGTGCTTCATAAGTGAGCTACTATTTACATTCATGCATCTGTCATAAGGAATACTTTTACTGCTGAGATGATGGCTGTCTAAACAGGTAACTATGATCAAAACCATAGACAAAATATGTAGTTTCACTATCTTTCATTTGGTTCCTGTAATACACTACAGCAACATACACAGTCCAACTACAATTTAACACAAAAGACCACTGGACCTATCAGCAGACAATTGCACAAGCACTGAAAAACACACACTAATGTTTCAACACATCTGAAGGAAAAGACACCAAAAGAAAACAAAGTGCATACACAGGGAGGGAAGTGAGCTGGAAATTATCCTGTATTTAAAAAAAAAAAAACAGCAACAAGTTGTGAACAACACACACACCACGTTCCAACAGACAAGATATGTTCAAGTATCTAAAATGTGAATGACGCTTTTCGTAATGGGTGGACACTCAAAACTTCATATCACAAACAAGTTCCCAATTCTGCAATGACAAAAGCCACTTCCAACACACAGTGAACAATGAGCACATCCTTCATAAGCACTGCTTACATTCACGTTACAAGGGATCCCAATACCAACTTACACAAGAAACTCCATTTAATACTCACTCGGAAAAGCTACTAGGATTATCCTCTCTGAAAGAAATGACCCATGGCAGTGCTTTACCAAGTCATGACGACCATCTTCTCTCAAAAGAAAGCAGAAGAATTCAATGTAATATCCATACTTGCGATCATGTAATAATACATTTTGTGAATCTTTTGACTGCTAAATTTCACTGAATGTTGGTTGGTATATGTGAACATGAAGCTGAATTATTGTACTTTGTGTGGGATTTTAGACGTTTCACTCCCAGCCATGGATATAGCTGCGGTTTTAGGGGTCATCACATAACCAATAGTCTAACTGGTCATGCGATTTTGTTCTCCTTGTTGCAAATGGCACCTACTTTGCTGGGTGTTTCAAGCAATTTCTCAGCAAGGATGGGTTTTTTTTTGTTTGTTTGTTTGTTTTTTTTTTTTTCATTTTTGTTTACTGCTGCTTGCTTTTGATGCTTTTTGGGGTTATGTAGATGAAAAATTGTTGAGTTCTCAGCTTGACTGACAGGAGGCACAATGCAGAGAGTGGCTGTTTGATGTGATGCACAATGACAACAAAGAAAACACAGCAGGAAGTTTTGTGATGTTGTTGATTAATCCAACAGTGAATTGAGTCTTCCTGAACATCCCAATGAGGCTGACAATCAGTGTACTGAGAGGTATGGGACATATTCATGTTGTCATGCTGGAGTGAGCAAGGTGGAAAAAAAAAAAAAAAAAAACAAGATGCAAAGCATATAAACGTACTCCCAGTTTATCTTGAATATGCCTGGGGAGCTGGAAAAACATCACAGTCAAACATGCGTCATAATGCATTTGACGTCACTTACAACGTAATTTTCTGACGCGTCATCATTACTGAAGGTCATCCCCTCCAAAAGATCAGCCGAGATATTCCATAAAGAAAAAAAACTGTTTTGGGCCATAATAGCCATTAGTAACGGCTGTTCTGGTAAAATAAAACATTGGGCATCATCCGTGACCCTTAATCAACATATCTACACATTTTCAGAAAGATCGGCCCAGACGTTTTGTCTGGAGCGAGTGGAACACATTTTGACCACGGACAGACAGATACACAGACAGCACTTCTTCGTTCCCATTGTAAAGCACCCCCTGTTCTACAAGAACTGGGAGTACAATGAGAAAATCAGATGCTTCTGCCTTGATCAGACAATATTGGCAATATCCTCCATGTATAATGGAATGCACAAACCCACTGAATGTCCACCACCAAATGCTAATATTGTCCACTTTTCTATTTTCTTTGCAAAGTAGGTGAACTTTCCTTAAAAGTTATCACTGAACTTTAAATTGATATCCATGGATATCCATTGATATCGATGATATATCAGAGATTTATAATGATATATATACATATATATATATATATATATATATATATCTCATCCAGGATTAATGTATGTTTTCCAATAAAGATTTTTAAACAAAGGTTCTGGTGTGTTTCTAGAAGATATCATTTAAAGAGATGTGTGAAAGATTTTTTTTTTTTTTTTTTAAATGACTGGTGAGTTGGTTTTAACGTGGTGACAGCCCTGATGTGGCCCTTTGCGGTCGGCTGGGCTCTAAGCAACATTATCTTATCCTAATGTATGTTTTCCAAGTAAATAATTGCACTTGGTGGCAATGTCAAATGATGTGCATATATTGTGGCACCATTTCCATCAATACAGATATCTGCATCCCTACCAACTTCTTTTTATAATATTTTTTTTTTTTCAATCTGTGTTATCTTCCAATGATTTTAAGTTTAGGTTCATATGTACACTGCATTCTTTATTTATTTTCCTCAAGAAAAAACCATACTTTATCACACATTCTGAGTATCATTCGAATGTCTGTGATGTGTGTGTGTGTGTGTGTGTGTGTGTGTGTGTGCTATTTTGTTTTGTTTAAACATCTTCACAGGTCAAACAATCAAAAAAAAGGGAACTGCTTCACCGAAGTAAACATTCCCTGTAAATAAGACAGGCAGCAGTGGTTGGTGACCTAATCTGTCTGCTCCTTCCCATTACAAGGACACCACAGTCTCAATGATACATGTACTCAGCAGCAGCAGTCAGAAGTTCAGCAAAATAAAACACATTTTACAAAAAAAATCTACACCTGTGACCACACACCACAAAGTGAGTCAAAAAGTCACCTTTCATCATTAGTAACACAGAAAATAAAAGCAAGGCTGTAAATAATAATTGGTTTCGAGTCAACTCTGATTCAACAGCTAAAGATTTTACAGCTAAGAGACATATCTTCTACA
This sequence comes from Conus betulinus, assembly GCA_016801955.1. Lineage (NCBI taxonomy): Eukaryota > Metazoa > Mollusca > Gastropoda > Neogastropoda > Conidae > Conus > Conus betulinus. Next base: position 324,069 of record JADBJO010001251.1, on the reverse strand, counting down.
CATTCATTGGAAAGGAAAAAAACGTTTTTCACACTTTCCATAAAGACCTTTTTTTAACACAACTTAAAAACTAAGAAAATATTTCTCAAAATGGTTGGTAAGTTACCGATAGCGACACTTTTCGTCTGATCTGAAAGTTGTTTGTGGTGCTATAAATGTGATTAAGAATACATAAGACAAAACATACAATTGAAATATAGGTTTTGTTCTTTGTCAAAAAGTCAATCTTCCAAGGTTCACTTTTATTTCTGAAATAAATGTTTCACACACACACACACACACACACACACACACACAGAGAGAGAGAGAGAGAGAGAGAGAGAGAGAGAGAGAGAGAGAGAGAGAGAGAGAGAGAGAAAGATTACTTCAATCTGCTTATAGATTCAGATATCACCTGTCTGATTTCAAACCTGTCTGAGAAACTAAAATTAACTGAGAACAGAGACATGGACTTTATTCCACAGTAGACCATCCCATATTACAATCATTAAAAAAGGGAGAGAATACAGAACAGCTTGTAGCGCATAAAAGGGTACAAGTGAAGGAGGAACAAAGGGGGATATCAGTGATCCTCTTATATCCTTCAGTAAAATGTACTGAGTAATCTTCTTAAAAACAGAATATGCAATCTGGTAAAACCTTGCAGAATTCCACATTACTTGATGCTTCCATGAAAAGAAAAAATATAATAAAAGCAAATAGGAGAAAAATGAATTTTACAATGAAAATAAATTCTATAGTCTACTTATGTATGCAAACAAATGACTTGTTCCTATTCAGCATGGAACATTGACTTATTAGCAGGAGCCTAAAAAGTAATTGTATTAGGAAAGCAAGGGGACTAACTACGCTTCCTATACCAGCTAGATCCACTGAATAATTGCCCTTGATGTACTCATGTTCGAGAGTGAGAAAATAGCTCAGTTTTCACACCATTCCCAGAATGGCAGGGGAGATGGAGGGCGTCCTAGTGTTTGGACAGTAAGTGTATCATACAAGTACTTTCAGTAGAAAAATTTCTTTCTCTCGGTCTCACCTGTCCAAGCAAATGCCAGAATATCCAAAAAGATGGCGGGGCATATTGGTAATGATAGCGAGCTTAAAAGGCAGCTTGAGATGATCCATAGCCCCCAAAATAATTCAAGTCAAAAAAAATGATAACAGGGTGAAAAGTGAGGGGTGGGGGGGGGGTGGGCGACATGCTCATCCTCATGTATGACGTGAGTACATCAAGGACGATCATTGCAGCGGATCTAGCTAATGTAGGTGGCACAATTCACCCTCTTTCTCTCCTGCTTTATTTTCTTTGACAATGCTAATAACATAGTGATGTTCCGTGCCATGCTGGAATAAGGTATTTGTCTGGGCAGGTAAGCATGATAAAAATGAAAAAAGCCAGCAATTCTGTGGCAAACAAATTTGTTTTCACATGGAGAATGATTGCTCATTAAGCTCAGTGAATGAAAAAAAATCCATTCATTATCATCCAATATAGGTCCAACTCAGTAAAAACCCTTTAAATTCGGTGTCTGTTCCACCATACAACAAGACTGAAGTATACTCACTCAGAAAAGTGTTCCAGGTCTTCATCAGAGTGGTCTGAGGCCGTCAGAAAGCCTTCTTCACCTGAAAGAAGGAAAACACCTTGGATGACAACGTATGGCTGAGCAGTTTTTCTGTTTTGAAATGGTCGAGTAAATCAGGCAGTATACTGAGACAGAACGGGTTTCAAGGACAAGGTGCCCGGAGTCCAGGGGGATGCCGAGGCCCCCTGGTGGAGTCAAGGGGCAGCACCACTTGTGGGGACATGAGGTGGAAAGTCTGTGATAACTTCATGCATTCTCACCTCTACTACAAGATAAACTTTGCTTAAAGACACACAAAAAAAAACTTTAAAGTTTCTTTTCTAAAGATCATTCATGGAGTGAGCTTTAAATTGTAGATTTTTTTAAAACAAATTCTTTTAAAGCATCCTTCATGGAATGATGCTGTTAATTGCAGATTTTTCTTTCTAATTACTACGTTTAAACAGTTAAGTCATTTCAGCCAAATGAACTCACAGAATCAGTGAATCAGTTAATAACTGTTAGGCTGCCACCCAATCACACACAAACATATGCATGCATGCATGCATGTGTGCGCGCGTGTATGTGTGTGTGTGTGTGTGTGTGTGTGTGTGTGTGTGTGTGTGTGTGTGTGTGTGTGTGTGTGTGCATGCGCTTGAGCATGCATTACAAGTTTATACGTAGGCTATGTAAGAAAGAGATGGAAAGGCAGAGAGAGAGAGAGAGAGAGAGAGAGAGAGAGAGAGAGAGAGAGAGAATAAGCACAAGCCAACAAGTAAATAAACTAAAAAGAAGAGACAGAGAGAGACAATGACATCCCCCCCATCCCACCCCCACTGCCTTGCTGTTCTTGGTCAGCACTTTCCTGGTAAGAATGGCTTCTCTCAGAAAAAAAAAACACACATGTCAATGGAATAGCAACAAAGGAGGTCGCTAAACTAGGAAGGAATTTACAAAATTTTTTAGCTGGCAGGGCAAACCCCAGAACTTCTAGCTAATGTCATTTTTCAGCTGCCGGTCATGCAATGTGCTAGTGCAGACATCCACCTTAGTGTCAGTCTCATTCTGTGGCACTGGTAAGACAACACAGCCCATTCTGGTCATCCACTGAACACCAATGGAGGCAAAGCAACCAAAGGGGTGTTTATAATCCAAACATCAAAGCCTTTTCCAATTCTCTGGAATATTAAACTTGCTGCATGCAAGATGAAATGATTTCCCGCCTTGCAAACGTTACCTTGCTTGGAAAGTAATGACATGAACTGTGTCAAACATTGAAATACTGGTTCCACAGATCGCCTCTCTCTCTCTCTCTCATATATATTCTTTTAAACTTCTGAGGATTTCCACAAAATCATGGATGAGTAAACTGCCTGTAAATAACACTGGTACAGAATGCATTTCAAGAGATATGACAAGCATATTCTAATCATAAGGTAAGGAGACAGGAGCCTTTTCAAATTTCAGTTTCAATTTCCTTCCAGCTCAGCTGACCTTGGTGGGTCTTTTCAGAGCTGTTACCACACTGAGAGAGAGAGAAAGAGAGAAACCATTTGTCATGAGAATGTCAGCCCTTCCGCTTGGTATCTCACAATTAAACAAGACTTGAAAAATAGTAAAACCTCATTCAATTACGAGAAAAAAAAATCTAGTCTCATCCACATGACCATACACATATACACATGTCAGACCCAACGGAACGTGGAAATCATACACTAGAGTTAATTTAACAGACAGGAATGTACTGGGATAAGATCACTGGCAGAAGCAGTGATAAGCCTACCAACAACAGCTAGTTTAGTTGTCATAGGACAAAGAGACAAAAGTCATTTTCAACATGAACAAACCAGCACAGAAAACTCATGATTCTGAAATTCACAAAAACAAACTCTGTTCCTCTCTTTTTACTTTTTACACAGAATAACAGAATTTTACAACTTAAAGTAATTTCATGACATACTTAACTGTCCAAACAAACGCCTTATCCCACTTGCTATGTTCATGCACTATAAACCAGGATTCCCACTTCCAACAAGTCAAGGGAGTAAGGGAGCTAGCCCAAGCCTTCAGGCTTATTGTTGACCAAGAGTGATGGACCTTGACTGCGACATGATATCTGACGGTGATCATGAAATTAGTTTCCAATCCTTTCAACCAAAGGCAAGGGGTGGGTGGGAGTTCTAGCATTTCGACAGGTAAGTATTTCGTAAACTACTTCTTTTAGTAGTACAAATTCCTTTTCCTCATATCTATCTGTCCAAATAAGTGCCTAAATCATGAAAAATAAAAATGAATAAAAAAGATGGTAGGAAGATCATGCTCATCCGAACATCAGAGGTCATGAACCCACACACCTGGCCAAAACTGCATGCCATCATGACTTTTCTGAAATGAATCTTAAATAAATGTCAGCGCTGGTTCTCATTCAACGCCTTCTTTCTTGCGCTGAACACAGAAGCGATCAAAGCTAAGTGCATTTTCGTTATTTGTTTCATTTTTGTTGCACCTGAAGAAGACCTAAGAGGTCGAAACGCGTTGTGGTGGTTTGTCTGTGACTCGTTTGTCCACGTTTCTCTGGGCGGTTCGCTGACATTTATTTAAGATTTGTTTAGATTTCCGCCTGCAGTCGTTTCACTTTGCAACTAGATCTTTTCTCAAATGGCCGCACAATAGAATGCCCAGATGTTCTACAACTTCCCTTCAGCTTAATGTCCAACTGTCAACGCTGATCAGACCATACTGACATGTAGGGATTTCACAGTTCCAAGAGCTTCATAACTATTGTGCAGCCAGAATTAATGCATGATACTCTTGTCTGATGAACGTCAAGACTAAAAGCATTTTTCTGCAATGAAGACAGACACAAGTGAGAAGTAGATTATGTTTTAACAGGTGTTGATGCGTTGACTGGAGCATCAAAAAATACAACAGGAATCTTCTCTTGAGACTGTACAGAGGACAGCACAGAAGCAACAGCCAAAGCAGTTTAATAAGAGCCTCATGAGAATCCACGCTGGATGCCAAAAGCAAGACAGGGAAAGTCTGAAATTGAAAAATAGCAGATGACATTCAAATAACACCAAGGAAAGGAGGGAACTGATTTTATGATCACTATTGGATGTGATGTCTACTGTCAAGGGCCATCATTCTTGGTTGAGAGTGGGCTTGGAGGCTTGGTTAGCTTCCCTACTCCATGGAAGTCTCGCGAGAACGTGATTTCCTTCTTCCTGTAGCCATTTTCTACCGTCTGCAAAAAACCGCGAGTCGATGCGTGCCGTGGTTCTCGAGTTACGAATTTTTAAAGTTTTGAAGTCGAAATGCTGTTTTTTTTCACATGGCTAACCTTGATTTCTGCCGTTCTATAATGAGATTTAGTGATGGAGATACTGTGATTTGTAGAATTTACGGCATAAGACTTAGTGAAAGTGCTGGGTAATGAAGCTTAGAGTGACCTAGATTTCGACTGGGATGAGGTTCAAGGTATGATGAGCAACGATTCGGAAGAAAGTTCTGAAGAAGAAGATTTTTTTTTTCCCCCCGAGTAAATGGCTCATGTGACATTCTTCAAACTTACGATATAGCAACATATATATTCGTAGGAATTTTAAAAATTATTTTCATTTCATTCTTTCCTTTCCTCTCTTTTAATTATTTTTTTAATTCAAAATTGAGTAACCATGTTCAATGATCAATGTCCCGTAAAGGTTGTTTTGGCAGTAACGATGCTGAACATTTTCATGGGGGAACACCCATGTATTCTATAAATATATCATATCTGTACTTTAGCTACCTTTATTTACACGTGTGGAGGGAGAAGAGGAAGCAGGGAGGTCATTCATCTCCACCATCTTACGACCCAGAACAGCACGTTTGATGCGTCGCAGTGCCACAAGATCAGGCTCTAGCTGCGCCTCTGTCAGATCCTGCAAAATGGCAATCAGACCAGGTCACTCTGAATTTCGCTTCACTGCGAAATCCACTAAGTTCAAAGAATAACATGTGGTACAGGACTCGCAAACAGAAGATGAGGAGTAAAACCAACCACAGGAATTACATGCGTGCAAGCTTGATCACGTGTGTACACACGTTTCTCTCCGTGTGTGTGTGTGTGTGTGTGTGTGTGTGTGGGGGGGGGGGGGGGGGGGGGGGGGGATTTAGATCATTTTCCTAACCTAAAAAGGGGGGTTATTAAATAGCCAAAAAAAAATCAGAAAAGTGTAGTTATTTTTTTTTGTCACTCACTTCTTGTCGTGCACCCAATTTGCACAGATCCTGCCATTTTTTATTGTTCGAAATATTTCAACTCTATTGGGACAAAGAATCCTGATCGGGGCCCCAACTCACACACATATTTTTAATAAAGAGCCCCAATCGGGGCTTTTGTATGATTTGTATTTTTAGAGTGGTACCCACTTCACAGATGACGTGATAATCTGATTAGAATATGCACTGACCTTTCCCCCTTTCAAAAGCAATCAATGGTTGCAGGAATTTTCATCAGGTGAGTGAGACACAGTGTTTTTTGCAAGTCACTGTCCGATGTATTCAATATGTGTCAACTATGGTGTCTCAACCCAATACCACATGGCATCGAAGCTCAGAGAGAAGTCATCGTTGTCAGCCTTTCATGGCATTAGAAGTGTTAGAATTACTTCAAACTGAAGGTTCAGACACTGGAGAAGACTTTGACGACAGTAATGAGATTTTTTATTGAAAGTGGAGATGAGAGAAGGTATGATTCGGAGCTCGGACTGGCTGTACTGTTAGCTGAGGCGAGTGACAGAGTGAAGAGGGTGGTGGTGATAATGATGAGACAGCACAGGCTGAGCAGAGAGGAGAGCGTGTGCCAGACATGACAGAGGAAGAGTTTCAGCCATTCATGATGTAACACTGGCATCAACATTTTCGATTTGTTCCTGCTGTGCCTTTTAACAGGTGAACATGGTTTACTCACATCTGCATGTGTCAGTTCATCCCAAGACAATTAAGTTTAAAAAATACTAGAATTCTGAACAATTCCTTATTCATGAAGAAGACTATAGAATCAGCTCCTCTGAAAAAACTCACAAAAGCAAAGATGGGAGCGATGGCAGGGCCGTCAACAACATCATCACCAATGGTGACCATGCTGGTGCTGGCTGGCACAGGGAAGTTGCGCAGAAAGGACATCAGCAGCAGTAGGCGTTTGTCAGAGATGTTGACTTCCAGTGATGGCACTCGCGCCTCAAACTTCTGTCTGTAGATCAAACACATTTACAGAACTAAAGTAAATGACCACAATGATCAGTTTTGACAGAAAAAAAACACACTGAGGGACACATACACAATGATCTGCACCCAGAGCTATACCATCATATCAGATTTAGAACAATTTAACTCTACATTTGGTTTTCCTCTTTCCTTGTTTTGTTGTTACCTAAAATTTGCTTTTCTTCCAACGTTCAGTAAAGTTTGTTGTATGTCCCTTAAAAATTTATTCTTTCGTTGAGGGAATGTTATAAACAAAAGGTTTTCAGTGGGTTAAACAACTCACAAGAAAACTGTCCCATAATTTTTTCACGGTAAGAAAGCCCACAGACACACTAAGGCTTGGCCTTACTTTGGCAGTTGTTTGTAGTCGGGCTTGACAGCACTGAAGAAGGTGAGCAGCAACTGTACACTGGGCAAGACATGGAAGTCGGAGTTGGGCTGAATCTGGGCTGTGTGCCAGTCATCCCCTGTCACACACTCACACTGGTCATCACACAGCATTACAGCTCCTGCAGGAGAGGCTCACACTGGTCATCACACAGCATTACAGCTCCTGCAGGAGAGGCTCACACTGGTCATCACACAGCATTACAGCTCCTGCAGGAGACACACTGGTCATCACACAGCATTACAGCTCCTGCAGGAGCAGGACTGGTCACACAGGTCATCCTCACAGCATTACAGCTCCAGCTCCTGCAGGAGACACACTGGTCATCACACAGCATTACAGCTCCTGCAGGAACACACCTGCAGGAGGACACTCACACTGGTCATCACACAGCATTACAGCTCCTGCAGGAAACACACTGGTCATCACACAGCATTACAGCATTACAGCTCCTGCAGGAGACACACTGGTCATCACACAGCATTACAGCTCACTGCTCCTGCAGGAGACACTCACACAGCATTACAGCTCCTGCAGGAGACACTCACACTGATCATCACACAGCATTACAGTTCATTACAGTTCCTGCAGGAGACACTCACACTGGTCATCACACAGCATTACAGCTCAGGCAGGAGGAGACACTCACACTGCTCATCTCACAGCATTACAGTTCCTGCAGGAGACACACACACTGCTCATCACACAGCATTAAAGCTCCTGCAGGAGACACACACTGATCATCACACAGCATTACAGCTCCTGCGGGAGACACTCACACTGCTCATCACACAGCATTACAGCTCCTGCAGGAGACACACTGGTCATCACACAGCATTACAGCTCTGCAGGAGACACTCACATGATCACACACAGACACACTGCTCATCACACTGCATTACAGCTCTGCAGGAGACACACAGCACTGCTCATCACACAGCATTACAGCTCCTGCAGGAGACACACTGGTCATCACACAGCATTACAGTTCCTGCAGGAGACACACACTGGTCATCACACAGCATCCAGCTCCTGCAGGAGACACTCACACTGGTCATCTCACAGCATTACAGTTCATTACAGGAGGGAATCTGCCTGTCACACACAGCTCACACTGGTCATCACACAGCATTACAGTTCATTACAGGAGGGAATCTGCCTGTCAGACACTCACACTGATCATCACACAGCATTACAGCTCCTGCAGGAGACACTCTCACACCATTCCGCATGGTACAGCTTACAGCTCCTGCATACAGCATTACAGCAACTGCAGGAGACACACTGGTCACTGATCATCACACAGCATTACAGCTCCTGCAGGAGACACTCACACTGGTCATCACACAGCATTACAGCTCCTGCAGGAGACACTCACACTGGTCATCACACAGCAGGAGACAGCACAGCCTGCCTGCAGGAGACACTCACACTGATCATCACACAGCATTACAGTTCATTACAGGAGGGAACCTGCCTGTCAGACACTCACACTGGTCATCACACAGCATTACAGCTCCTGCGGGAGTGAATGTGCCTGTGAAACCTATCTTTAAGCTGTTTATGCATGTAGGTGGGATGGTTAAGAAAAAAAAAGGCAACAGACTCTGTTGAACACACATATTTGTCCTAAATAAACACAGACACAAATGACAAAAAGCAAAGGAAAAAGCAAAAAAAAAAAAAAAAAAAAAATGTGCTGCACTCTCTCAAATTATATCCCCCACTCAACTTCTGTGCTATCATCTAGTCTAGCAAAGAACTGCGCAAAAAAAAAAACCAAAAAAAAGCCCCTGATTTTGTTGCGCTATTGTTGTTGTTGATTGTACAAATATAATGCAACTAATTTAACAAAAAATCACATCATGGTAAAGAGGTTTGGGAGAGATTGGCCCTGGTAAGCAATCTTCAAGTTGCTAAATGCCAACAAAACTGAAGCACTGATGAACAAAATATATCCGTACCTCCCCACACCACCCATTCCCATTTTTCACAAGAACACACACATTACATATGCAAACATAAGATGAAAAAAAAATTTACCTGAATCAGCAAGCAGGACCTTGACATCTTTCACAGTGATGTTGAACTGATCATACAAGCGGGATTCAATCTCTGACATTGTTGCATCCTATGGGAGGAGGAATACAGAAAAGAAGAAGCCAGTGATTTTTTTGAGGTTGTACTGTATCAATTTACTGCAAAAAAAAAATCAGCACAAAAAAAAACATATATACAATCTATGATATTACCATACAGCTTAAAGTCCCACAGCTGAAAGGCAACAGGGGCAGAGGCTTGTTAGGATTCACCCTTTCCTTCCGTTGCCTAAACCTTCCTTGAGCTGAATCATCACGTACATGTTTACCGCTGGCATGACAGAAAGAGTTTTCAAGCTGTTAAAAATCCAACCCTGTAACTACTTAAAATTCAACAACCGTCAGTTCTGCAGCAAATGTTCTCATCATTTCACTAATATACCACAATGACACACACACACACACACAAAAAGTAAACTGTATGTTTAAAAAGGTGTTCTTCCTACTATTGGAACAAGTTCAGGTATCACTGACTTGAAAAATGTCATCCGAATCTCAGCCAAAAGTCTTAGCCATTTACAGCTTCAGATGCACTGACCACACAATGGAAGGCACGTCACCATACACACCCAACCTGAGGAAATTCCTACCACATGTACTGTCATGGCATACTGTACAAATTTCAGACCACTTGTGCTGTAATCCCAATTCATGGAGACCTTGGTCTGTTGCCCACCTACCTCCAGAGAGACATCTTTGGGTTGGAGTTCACTTTCAATGCGCAGGGTTCCAAAGTCCACAATCAGCACATTCCCACCTCTGAGACGACGCACAAAAAAACAAAGGACGCAGCAATGTCAGACCCACATGCTCAATGAAAATTGGGAATTTGCACTCTGTAACTTCTTTTGGTGCCTCTTATTAAATGTTAAGTCTGTTCTCAATCTCCTCATCTCTCACTCAGATTTCAAACATCATTAACTGTGTATGGTTTATCAATATCCAATGTCCACAAAAAAATTGAAAACGATTTAAAGCGTTTTATTAGCAAACCCATCCATGGATTGGATCAGTTAGAAAGACTGTCGCTACAAGACACATAATAGCTGGCTGGAGAACAGATGACTTGAATAATCTTTGAAGATGGGAGCCGTCATGGGGTCCCAGGGGTGGTGGCGCCTTGGCCCTGGTGGAGTCCAGGGGCAATGCCCTGGTGGGGTGGGGTGGGGGTGGGATGGAGTTAGACGGTGGGGGAGGGGGGCTAGGGGGTAGAGTACCCCGGATGAAATAGAATCTAAGCAGTTTTGAAGACTGTGTCATGGCCTCTCATGAAAGGCAAATCAGTATGCAGGAAGCAAAAAAACCAACAGAAAAATAAGGAAAAATAACTGAAAACACACACACACACACACACACACACACACACACACACCCATTTAATTTAAATCATCTTCAAGGAAACAAAAAAAAAAAAAAAAAAGGAAAAAAAAGTTTTTCAACTGATGTTTGTCTCAGCAGTCAAGTATATTACCTGGTGATGAAAGAACACTATTTGTTATTTGGGACACAATCACTGTCACTTTGTGCATATCACTTCTTCTTGCTGTCAAAAACCAAGCCCACCAAAGGGGTACATACAACATATTCCTTATCTGGGCTTTCATACCATCAAAATCAAAGTTCATGTATGTTAGCTTATTTTGGGAAAAAAAAGGGGGTGGGGGGTAAAACATTAATCCCATCAAGAAATACAGTCTGTTCTGATTGCAGACCAGAGCTCTTGAAGTACCAACATATTTCTTGCAGAGCACATGCTCAATGAACACAGTTAAATCCACAGCTGGCAAGTTCAGCTCTCTTCAGAAATTACAACATGCTGCTCCTGGCTAGTTTGATTTTTTATAACAAGTCGTAAAACTGCTGATTAAAACAGCTCACTTTTGAAGACCTTCCAGTCCAATCATATCTCCAACAGTTGACAACTGTGCCTTCCTCAAGTATCTCCCCTTGGTTTACCATGACATGCATGAAATCATATTTTCCCTTCAAAAGAAGACTCTGCATGACCCACAACGAGAAAAACGGCTGGACAACTTGTGTTCACCTACATATTTGCCCGTCACTGAAATGCTCTGATTAATGCAAGCTGAAGTACCAAGATATACTGTAATGACTCTGGGCTGCAGAGTGCTGAACAAAGAATCATGGAAACCTGAACCAGAAAAACTGAATACAGTACGTAATTTGTTTCACAACTTTTTTTTTTTCATATGAACCTTCTCTTTTCTTTTTCTCAGATGTTTGCTTTTCTTATTTCTGAAAATCATGTGCTTTTCTAAAAATCCTCAGATCTTTTGAGGACAGTGAGGACAGATCCGGCCTGAATATCACTGAATACACACATACACACACACACACACACACAGTACCAAACTTGGGGATGACAATGTGTGGCAACCTGTACACACACACACACACACTCTCTCTCTCTCTCTCTTTTACACACACACACACACACACACACACACACACACACACACACACACACTCACAAACACACCTGCGCAGAGTACCAAACTCTGGGATGACAATGTATGGCAACCTCTATACACACACACACACACACACACACACCTGGGCAGAGTACCAAACTCTGGGATGACAATGTATGGCGACCTCATATTCAGGGCGATATGGATTGTCTGAAATAAAAAAAAAAAATGTACATTTCCATTGCAATACCTGCCACCTTGGGAACACAGTAAAATTAAAACCCATGCATAACTGATTTTGATCTTCACTTTAATAAAGTAAGAGAATATGCTTTGTGACAGTTCATTCTTTCTAATACAACAAAGTGAACATAACGCCTTTTCTGTTTGAAAGAGAAAAATCCTCAAACTTGTGCATACATATTTTCCGTAATACATTAAAGTAACACTTTTAACATGCTTGAAGCCTCACCTGAATTTTTTTTTTTTCTGTTCTGCAGGACTGTGTTTGCTATACTGTCTTCACATTATTAAGGTTGTCAGTTTGACAGTAAAAAAAAAAAAAAAAAACGAACACTGGTTTTCCTGAACACATCTCATGCAATTTACATCCAGTTACAACATAACACACAAGCTTCTCTTCCCCCAAACTCATCTCATTCCCTCCACACCAAATCCCACTCCTGACACTCCCCCTTCCCCTGTTACCACTCATCCAGTGGCCCTCTAATCCCCCCCCCCCCCCCCCCCCCCTGCCCTACCCCTCTCTGAATCCCTCCCTCTTAATCTTTCTTTCCATAAAAAAAAAAAAAAAAGATAGCGTCATACAGTGTGCTGAGCAATGGCATACTGCAGTCCGGCACGGCTGTAGCGGGCCACCTCCTGGAACGTGGTGACTGCTGTAGACCTCAGGTCCACGCTGCCGTGTGGCACTTGAAAGAAGGCTGAGACCTCTGACAGGGAGTGCTGCACATGACGGCCCAACACATTTCTTGAAAGGAAATACCACAGATCATATGCAACAACATTTCTGGAAGTGGACAGAGAGAGAGAGAGTGAGAGAGAGAGAGAGAGAGAGTGTTTATACATACATATATGAGTGTGTATAAAACATATATATATATATATATATATATATATATATGGGGGGGGGAGGGGGGCGTGTATTGTGTACTACAGATCTTATCTTATACTGTAGATCTTGTATGAAAAGAATTGGCTGATCGCTGGAGATTTGTCCTTTTCCTTTCTTTTTTTGTAGCCATCTCTTGTCTTTGTGCCACCTCAGTGGCATTGCACCAACACCACTTATTCCAGCCCTCCTTCCATGACCACTGCCTTGCCTGCCTGGCCACCGTCCAAGCACCAGCAATCGGCACAAAGCAGTCAATGTCATGCCATCTGGAGGCAACCCACCAGTGGAGACACTGCTTTGCTGCCCAGTCATTTCAGAGGTGTTTACTGGAGCTTCTTCTGATCCAACATACGCAGGACACCACCTACTAAGCCCCCTACTGACAACAATAAGTGCTAAGTTGCAGATCCAGCATAAGTGAGCTCCCCTTTGGGAGGCTGCCACCACATCTGTTGAACAACAGTTCCCATGAACTTACCAATGCCAATGACCCAAACAGAACCAAACCAAAAGCACAGATGTGGAGAGGTAGTGGAAAACGGGCCACCATGAGAGCAGGGTATGAAGGGCCACATAATTTGACCTTTTTTTCTGGTCTCAGACTGCATGACAGGTTGTACTCTACCCTTCCTTTTATAACATACCCTGGCGTCAGACAGGCCTGAGAGATACAGACACTTGCACTGTTGGTCAGGAAATTTGAGCAACACTCTCAAGAGACGCAACCATTACGTGGGTGAAACTTGATGTGTGACCCAGTCTTCCAAACTGAGCCCGTAGCAAACTAAAATCTGGACAGCAGCACATCAGGGCAGAAAAATTTTTATAACTAAATGGCTCCAATAGGATTCAAACCCACACCTTCCAGCCAGAAGATCACCAACTTTTGGAAGAGGAGATCAGTTTGGCCATTGGTAAGGATGACATGTTAAACACAGCATGCACCTTGCGTAAGAAATGGAAAGAAAGAAGTAAGGAAACTGAGTGAAACAATACTGAATGATATGGACTGGATGACACAGGAAACGACTGAATGAAGCGCCAGCTGGGCAGCTCTTCAGTTGGCACTTCCCAGGTAGGCAGTCCGTTCTGTAAATGAATGTGGATTGTAAAGCGCTTAGAGCTTGGTTCCAGCCGAGAATAGGCGCTATATAAGTATTCATTATAATATATAATAAAAAAGGCAGATTATAATTACAGCTCATGTAGCAAACAGTCCGTTCTATCTCTCTTTGCACATGAGTGTGTGTGTGCGTCTGTGTGTGTGTGAAGTTTGTATGTGTGTGTGTGTGTGCATGCGCACATTCTTGTGTTTGGTGCATATATACAAAGGCAGCACACATTTTGCACCCCTTTTCTCTCTGCAGAGAACTGTCATGATTGCACACACTGTTTAATTTTTTTTTCAGTCTGTTGTTTCACTGTGCGTCTGGTAATGCTGATGTCACATTAAGAGCTTCAATCAACCCAGCATCCACTTTCAAAAGAATATCGACACTGCAAACAGAAGAAGATGAATTCAAAACTAGGAACCAAAGACAAGCATGTTTATTAGCCAACGACAGAAAAATAACTGAGTAAGTTGTTCACAGTTGACAAGTGACTTGTATGTCAATAAGGAGATCACTCTGGAGTCTCAGTGGCGATGGTTGGAGGTGCAGATTTCTCTCCTTTCTTTCCCTGAAATGTTCAGGGGATCCTGACCAGGTAAGACTTAGTTCACATCAAGTAGGATTAAGGATCTTGTTTGGACAGAAACTATGAGAAAAAGTGTACCAGTTGGAGGTGCAGATTTTTCTCCTTTCTTTCCCTGAAATGTTCAAGGGATCCTGATGACGTGAGACTTGGTACACTACAAGTAGGACTAAGGTTATTGTTTGGACAGAAACTAAGAGGAAAAAGTGTACCAGCACTGCATCCACCACAACACGCGCATTATTCTTCGATCAGCACTGCATCCACCACAACACGCGCATTATTCTTCAATCAGCACTGCATCCACCAACACACGTGCATTATTCTTCAACCAGCACTGCATCCACCACAACACGCACGTTATTCTTCAATCAGCACTGCATCCGCCACAGCATGCACATTATTCTTCAATCACAATTCAGACCAGTCAGGTCCATGAACAGCTCACCCACCTCATCATAGACAATCTCCACAGGCTGAACGTTGAGGCTGAGAGAGTAGTCAGCCTCAATGTACAGTGGCTTCACTTCAAAGTCCACTGTGAACACCTGATTCACTGACGGAGCTGCAACACAATGCACACAAACTGTCATTGCTTGTCATATCTACCCCTGTCAGAGCAAATGCACCCAAATCACCTCAGTGTTCTACGTCTCCCACGAAGGGAACAATACAGCACTGAACACCAAAGAAAGGAAATAGCAGTATTTGGTACACCAGGAAGAAACACAGGATCCAGTACCTCAAAAATAAAACAGTACAGTATGAACATCCATGGACATAAACTGATAATGAATTTAGCACCACCAGAAAGAAAATAACAACAGTTTTTAACATTCCTGAATAAATGCAGTCTCCAATACTACAGAAACGAGATAATGCAGTATTCCTTATTCCAGACAGAAATGTATTACGGCATTGAGCATTCCCCGCGGTTTTTTTTTTTTAAAAAAAAGGAATTTTACCACTAAAAGTAGTCTGACAATATACTTACCTGTCCAAACAAATGCTTCATCCCTGCTAAGTGTGGATCATTGCTATATTATCAGGATCCCCATAAAAACAAAATTGGGAGAGCAGGGAGCTAATCTTGCCTCCATACCCAGTTAGACAGTAAGAGTTACTGCCCTTAGCAAGTTTATTTCATTTTGCTGTATTCAAAGTAGCTCAGTGTTTGCACCTTTTCGTGACCAAGCATTCCCATTACACGTACCTGGATGGCCATGGTCAGAGGACTCTCAGGCCTCCCAACCAGAGTCCACCAAGGACTGCCCTTTCACAGCTGGGACCCCTTTAGACGCTACACCCAGTGAGAAAACCATCTAACCCTGAGCCCTGCCACAGGAAAGCACAATAGCACTTCCATGACAAAAACACATTCCCTGGCCATCCCTCTCTATTTACAAAGTACTGAGAAGATGAGAGTGCAGAGTGGGGGAGGGGGGGGGGGGGGGGGGGAATGCTGGCCTGTCTCCACAAAACTCTGTATCATTACAGAAACAGCAAAGCTGGAAGAGGTGGGCAACTCCCTGGCAAAAGCTGATAGACCGTCTTGAAGGTTAACCCTAATATCAAACTCACAAAGAGAACGGCAAGTGGCGCCAATGCAGTTCTTGCACAGGTTGCAATGAATGAACAGGGAACATTTTCTGCAGGAGACACAGTCTCAAGAGTGCCAGCACGAAGACACCACTTGTGGCAAGATGGACAGAAGAGCGAGTCTGCAGCAGTTGCAGACAAAGTGAATGACGATGACAGATGTTATAATGTACTATAAGGGAGCTGAATGCTGAAGACAGGCTGCTGTAGAATGTAACTTGCAAGCATGACCAAAAGAAATTCCTCCCTGAGGAGTAAGACAGAAAGAAGCTTCTCCATCAGAACCAAAATTAAGCTTGAAGACCTTCGGATGTTTGTGAGGAACCATGCACGCCCAAAAAACAGAGTCTAAGTTCTGGAAAGCAGGGTGGGGAGTGTTGCCTTGCCAAGGAAAAGGGCAAATCTGAGCTAGTCTGAATATGGTACCATGAAGTGAACTCACTAAGGGCAATCACACTTATGGCTTAACTGGATATGAACGCAAGGTCAGGGGTCCCTGCTCTCCCAATTCTGTTCTGATTGTGATTCTGATCATATGGTACTATTCAACACTAAGCACAGATAAAGCATTTGTTTGGACAGGTTAGCTTTTTCCAGCCATGTTGGCCAACAGAGGCTGACTGGATTTCTCTCCCTTGTGCCGCGTCATCCAAGGCTGGCTGACGGACAGACAGTATATACATTCTGCTGTGTCATCCACTATCGCATGACGGGAACATAAAAAAGTCCTACACTTTCCATGAAACGGTTCAAGGAAATAAGCTCTGTAACTAGTCTTGGGGATGTCGTAGCGAGTTGTAGACCATACTTTCAGTGGCCTTTCATTAACTTGGCTGATCCCAGGAGCTTTGAAACAAAGAAACTGGCGGAACCAGCACGCATTTCCTGTGCCAGAAAAAATGTCGGTCAGGTGAAGGGGTGGTAGCGATTTCTCGCTCAATGAAGCGCTTGAAATCATATTACAAAGTGAATCTGGTGATGAGAGGAGTAACAGAGAGATAGAAAACTATGAAAGATAAGAGGAAAGTGAGTTGTTTGAAGATGCAGCCGTCCCTTCATCTTCTAATTTGGTGTTGTAAAAGAATGGAATAGAATGCAAACAAAGAATTTTTTCTACTTGTCAGACAGGTTTTTTCAACACACAGTTGTGTATACACATTGCAAGTAAATGACTCGAAATTACTATGTTCGATTAGTTGAGTGTTTATTCTTTCCCGTGACACCTAACACAACACTGTCAGTTGTTGTCTAGCTACGGTAAAAATAAATTAAAAAGTGGCCAAATATGCTTGTCGGCAGGGACTGACCGCTGTGCGCGAGCGTGCAGCAGCAGGGAATCATGCCATCATGCCCGCCGCTCTCGGGTGGAGAGTATTAGTGTGAGAAAAACAGTACTTAGCAAAATAAAGTACAAAATAATACTCTATTGAGCATGAAAACAAAACCATTCTTTGCTACCCAAGAAAGTAAAGTCTGAAGTATGGAAAACACTTAAAAAAGAAAAAAAAGCACAGCATTAAAGCACTCCCAGAGAAAATATAATGCAGTATTCAGCATCCAAAACAGTTCACAAACTTGAGTGACATGAAAAAAATCGAGAAACTCAAAACCTGATAGACCCATTTAACTCTGTGTTGTTAAAGGAATGCCAAGTCTGTTTTGTTGAACCAATATCTTGAAAATGAAAAAGAGGAGAAAATGGAAACACTAGGCAAACCATGACTGCAAAAGGTGTCTCACCATACACCCCAATGTCTGAGGTTAGGATAGGAATCAGTTCATGCTCAATGGAAGCCCCTTCTATGGCAAAACTCTCTGTGTTGCATGATACCCTGCACACACAGGCACAGTATGGTACACAGGTACTGCTCCAAGTCAGTTACTATAAAAGTCTTTTTTTTTTCTACTGCAGCCTAACGTTAATGTACAATAATACATTTCAGAGTTCTTACTTTTCTCTCTATCTCTTTCTCTCTCACCTTTATCTATTTCTTCCTTTCTCTTTTGATGTATGCCAATCCATGCATATCTGTAGATTCTGAGGACCATGGCAGAAACATTGTTGTATCCTCAAACTCTATATTGCCTACTCCGTCCAAGAATGTGTGAGCATGTGCACGCACACACACACACACACACACACACACACACACACACACACACACACACACACACACACACACACACACACACACACACACACACACACAGCATGCACATATCAATACATGTGCACATACTTAAGTATAGAATGCAAGCAAAACAATTTCAACTGCATTATAAAGAACATGATTCCCTCTCTTGTTTACAGACTAATGTATACAGGTATACCTGGAACCATACACGTACACACACACATGCACACAGATGATGATGCCACACATACACACACACACGCACATGCAAGCACGTGCGTGCACACACACACACACACACACACACACACACACACACACACACACACACACACAGTGAGGCACTGACACACACCTGAAGGCGTCAGCTCCAGGCCTGTTCTCCCAGGTGGTGATGAGGTGGGAGACTGACATCTGCAGAATTTTCTTGCTGTAGTTTACCAGGGACACGCAACAGCTCTTCACGATCAGCTGAATCTTGTGTGCCACAAACTGAGAGAAAGGAAGAGAGCCAATCATCACAAGTTCTGCTGCAGCAAAGGTAGCATCATGGAAATCACCACGACTGCCTCAGTCACTGTCACACCCCAAAGCATCATTGTCACTGTCCCATAAGCAGAGGTCAAAGGTGGGTGTCATGACACTATGCAGTCAGGGGATGCCCCAAGTTCCTGATCCTCAGTCATGCACAATCAGTTACTGGTTGTAACTAGTTCAGTCCAATAAATTGTCCGTTTAAAACAACAGCACAAGCCATGTCAGCATAAACAATAACAAAAATATGAAACACTTTTGAGCTCTTTTTCTCAGGTGAATTCAAGCATTTTACATGCATTAAGTTACAAAGAACATGTTTTTTTAATTCTTTTTTTTTTTTGGTCTCATAATCAAATACTGTAACTCTCAGCTCCCCATCCCCCTTCCTCTCAAAATCGAAGACAGATACTGCCCACAAATTTCAGGATTCCATGCACACACACACACACACACACACACACACACACACACACACACGCGAATGAATAGTACTCCCTTCATTCCTCTCCCTTTCAAAAGTGTACACACAAATATGCACACATGTACACACACACACACACACACACACACACATGCACACGTATACACACTCACTCACTCATCTTCATTCACACATGTGTGCATATTAGATGTATTTACAGTGTTGATGCATATTAGTTAAGATACTATGAGACACAAGAAGCAAATGGACAGACAGAAATTTAAAAGAGGCTGAGGAAGTGGAGAGTCTGGAGGTCACCGGATACTCAGAGCTTAACAGGAAAGACAACGGCAACTGAAAGATTTTGCTCAGACAGACATAAAAGTATAGACTATCATCAGTTTCTGTCATGGGGAAACAGAAACTGAGTATGTCAGGCCATGGTAAGGCCAGCACGGTAAAAGATAACAAGTAGAAGGGAAACAAAGATGTGGAAAATTCTGGACTTGGAATACAACAATGCAAAGAATTAAAAAAAAAAGGTATGATATGTTCCTGTTTGAGGGCTGTGAGGTTTAGCCTTGCAGCACTGTTCCAGACCTTTCAGTCAGATCTGAGATCAGAAAGAATGTGTATGAAAGAACAGATATAAAAGACATTTCTAATGCATTAGAGCTTCGATAAGAAAGAGTGTGCTTGACGAATAACAAACAACAGACCCTTCTCCTTAGAGCTTTTAAAAGAAAGAATGTGTATGAAGAATAGCAAATGAAAGACACTTCTACCTCAGTTCCAGAAGAAGTCGACTGTTCAAAAGTAACATAACATAAACTGAACAAATGAAATGTGAAAGGAGTGATGTGGCAATGGTCTCCTACACACATTGAATGAAACAGCTGTCACAAAGTGCTGTCAGATTTAAGTCAGCTACAGATATCTGGGAGAAAAAAAAAGGGTAAATCCATGCTCATCATACCTCTCGTGGGTATCCTGTCAGGTTGCTGTTCCGATCGTAGCCAATGGCACTGAACAAACTCTCGCGCGTTCCTCTTCGTCCAGTCTGTCCAGCCAGTCTGGAAAGAGACCAGCCTTGTGGTCATTCTTTTCAATCCCAAGTCTTTCCAGTGCAGAGCAATTTACAAACCAAAGGAAAAATATACAGTAAATGGCAAGAATGCACAAACACTACTGCACGGAAACTCGATGGGAGGATGGATTGTTTATGGCCCATGGATATGAACCCCATTACAGTTTGGAGCTGATCCTGAGTTCAGATCTGGTTCAAACGCCAGTCATGAATACATTTGACCTTGATGGAGGTCAAGGCCCTCTCGACTGCCCTTTAGTTTTAAATCATATCACACAGCTGCATAGACTACCTGAAGAAACAATATTTGTGTTTCACTAGATTTTTTTTCCACAATTCACATATACAGGCATGCATACACACACACACACACACACACACACACACAAACACACACACACACACACACACACACACACACACATACACACACACACACAACTCACACACACACACAGACCATGCAAGTACATACAGAAAGTGAGATTCTAGAGCAAGGATTTTCTTATTCAATAGTTTGGCATCAATTCACAGCAAAATTACCTTGTTTTTCTTGTGCCTACTTGCCTGCGTGCGCGTGAGCATGTGTGCATGCGTGCCTGTGTGTATTGTGCAAAAGAGAAGAGTCACAGAGAAGGCAGATCGACAGGAAGAGAAAGCGACTGAATTGAAAAATGACACACACATGGCCTTGCACAACATGAGTGTGCATGTACATATAAGCACACATGTGCATGGATGTACGTGTGTGTGTACACATCTATATGTGTGTGTGTGCATGTTCCTGTATGTTCAACAAACAAACATCACTCTGAATCTTGCCTCCACCCTCGACGTCCAGTTCAATGTCTTCTTCATCATCACTGTCAGTGAACCAGGAGGACTGAACCATCCTCTGGAAGCTTTCTCCTTCTTCCTCCTGGCCCTCTCTGGAGCTTCCAGTGAAAACTGTGCAATCACAAACAGACAGACAGGTGATGATATTATGTTAACAACAATGATGACGATGATCATGACCACAATGGATGATGATGATGCAGTTGTTTTATGTTTACAAACAATGACCTTGATGATCATGACAAAAGATGATGATAATACTGTTCTTCCATAAAAATGGATGCACTTGAACTGATGCAGTGATGATAATGAGCCTCTACAGAATACTAATGCATACTTGGAACTTCCTGTAACTTAACACAAGACTTTGTCTCAAAACCTGAGCTTTCTGATTCTCATTGTTATTTTCTCTCCTACATTCCCACATACCTGTTCTCCAAACATATGTTGCACAACCAATACACAATCAAATACTGCTTCAGTGGTTCAGATTGTTGCTTGGTCTTTGCCTTTAGCAAAGGAAAAATTTCGGAATGACAAATTGTATTTTGGTTTTATGATGGCCAGGCACCTGTCGATCAGCCAGTGTAACGCCACAGAGAAAGTCAGTGTCAGCATTTAAGACAGCTGGATAATACAGCTACAAAATGAAAAACCTCCTGAGTCTAACTGTGTTCCTGATCAAAACATTACTTACAAATCATCTCAAAATGCCTCCAAAGAAGAGAGAAAAAGCTGATCCAAACTAAATTAGCCTTTTCTATGAAAAAAAAAAATCAGGAAACAGCGTTTTGCAATTCTTACTTTTCATCATGTCGGTTACATATTTACTGTGTGTTAAATGCTTTGACAAATGTCGCTAGGCTATGCATCTGACTGCGAAGGTTGAATCAAGTATGACAAGGCCAAAACTGATTCTTATAATGCACAAAACTAAACCCCATGATTTCTGCTGGAAAAAAAAAAAAAGGTTCTTTTCCATTCAATGCCACTTTCAGGTTTGACAAAGGGTGAGTTTACCAGCCCCAAACCTCCTCTCCCCTACTTCCAAAATGGCAACTTTTGATACCTAACAGCGCAAAATTAAAGGCCCTCCATAACTTTACCTCCATAAAGCTATTACTGGAAACGGAAAGCAGTGATTTCCTTTCACTATAGCATCTCACGAAACATTGGTAGCCTTTACTCTAATATGCTTTACTCATAAACTGGCTGAGGGCGCTCTTTCTGTGTTCAAAATAATATTCACTCCCAGACAACAGTTGCTCTTACTTGAGCATCATCACCTACTGATGTGTATCCCATTTCTGGGTCACCCTTGTTGGAAATGCACTTTCACAAGCAACAGGAAATCTGGGGCTATATGAAGAACTCTGTTCACAAACAAGGAACAAAAGTTTTGTTTCTATCATGTTAGCTTTTAGAATACTGGAATTTTCATCTGGTAACTAATGCTGTTGAAAACCTTTTCAGTCATCATCTGGAGACAATTCAAACTGGGCCCTTTGTGAAAACCTCTTACTTTCACCACAAACACACTTAATACTGCACAAATTCAAAATCAGGGCCCATGTTTGTGCACACACACCTCACACACACACACCACACACACACACACACACACACACATTTTCATGATACTGTAGACAATCTTAAGAATCAGCTGCCTGTGTTATGGACACACACACACACACACACACACACACACACACACACACACATTTCCATGATACTATAGACAACCTGAAGACTCCCCTGCCTGTGCTATGACACACACAGAGGCACATTTTCACTGACCTCCAGGCGAGCGTGCTGCCTGGCAATGAGGATGTTGGTCACATCCAGGCTCTCCTCCAGCTCCCAAAGCTTCCCCTTCTGGGACTCCTGGTCCCCTTGTTCCAGACTCTTCTTGTACAGCGACTTGTACTTCTTGTACCGAGACCTGCACCCCAAGGAAGTGTCACAACTGTACAGAATGAACTAATACTGCAATGCACAATGTTATGGTGTGTTTTTTTTTTTTCTTTGTGATGTAAAAAGTCACTGAATGGCAGCAGTTACTGATACTGCATCTACCACTGCAAAGTTATGCTAAAGACCACAAGTAAAACATACAAAACTGACAACAACAAAATCTCTTGGTAACTGTTTAGAAATCTTTAAACACAGGCTCTTTAGAAAGTAAGAATCTCTGTTTGAAAGCATAAACTAAAAGACGCAAAGGTTTCACGAAAAAGTCTTTGAATGTCTTTTATTTAGGCCTTTATTTAGGTCTTTATTCAGGTCTTCATTTAGAGGTTCTACAGCCTCATTAATTGAAATAAATATCTAGTGAACTTTAAGGATGAGTCAAAATTATTGACAAAACTGGCACACATTGTGAAAAGTCAAAACTGGTTTAAAGAGTGATAATTCTGGATGTCAACAAAGGGTTTGGCCTCACCATGTCTGCTAAAAGAAAAAACTCAATGTAATCTGGAAAATCTAGCACAGTCAGTTTTCCAATGAAGACTCTAGGGTCACAGGTGACATCCAGCCTTCTCCATGGGTGTAAAAGCTGGACACTGACAATGGATCTGATCAGTATTTCAGGTGACTTTTTCTGCAACTCTTGCAAGGAACATGAGATGTATAACAGAGTATCTCCCCTGATACTGTCAGTCTCTCCCTACATAGAAGGCACCCTTGCCTTGACTCCTTCACAGCCTGCAGGGTATAGCTGGGAGGGTAGACTCTGCAGAGTCTTGATGAATCAGTCCTGAACAGACCATGTGTAGGGCTCCTAACACCTCTACCCCATGGACAGTCGGCCAAGCGTGTCACATGGCACCACGACAATATACCATCATCGAACAATGATGATACTTATCTTTCTTCAACATTTCATAAGAACAAGCCACAATAATGAGCCTTCTCAGTCATTTCATCAAAAACAAGGACGATAATCACCTTTTTTTATTTATTTCATCCAGAACAAGAACAACAAAGATTATCATCCTTCTGAATCATTTCATCAGGAACAAGGACTATAATCACCTTTCTGACTTATTTTATCTGCAACACTGACAATTATCATCTTTCTTACTTATTTTCATCAGAGACAATGATGATAGTCATTGAGGATAACCACTTTCTTATTCCTTTCAAAATAAATGCATTTCTTGTTCAGCGACCTCCCTACCTGTGTTCCTTTATCCTCTCCCAGGAATATGGGCGGATCACTTCTTCCAGCACTGCGGTGAAAGCATACACCCACCATGACCTCGGGCTGACCTTGAGGGACACGTTGGGGTGATACTTGCGATAGCGTTGGTTGATGCGCATCATTTGGAGGAATCGTTCAGTGTCAGCAGGTTCAAGAACTGTTGGTTCAGAAACAGTGAAAATGGAATTTTATTACCGAAAATAGTTTAGTGATATACTTACCTGTCAAAACAAATATTTGCTTATCCCTACTTACAGTAGAACATTGCCATGACTTTGTTTCCGCTTTATAGTAACATTCATTTCACTTCTTTGATATTGTGATGTTTTTTTCTGCACAAGCTTCTGCATGTTTATGTATATGAAAAAAAAAACTACACTGGTTAAGTGTAAGTATGTATGTATATAATGCCGATGTCAGGTATGTTGTACTTTCATAGACTGTGATCACAAAAACATGACATCCTCCCCAAATCCCCTCATTATTCAACTGTAAAACATTATGCAATAGATCATTGTTCTGACATAATAGGAAATAAATCGTCCTTTACCATCATCATCATCATCATCATCATCATCATCATCATCATTCCAAACCATGTGAACTGTTTTTCTGATACTGGCCTCTTCCACATTCCCTCTATTCATACTAAAACTGTTGGTCAGCTTCCTTTGTTGATCAAACCCTCTTATTTGAAACAATCTCCCACATTACCTCATATACTCTACCTCTCTGCCCTTTACAAAAAAAAAAATAAAAACATGAAAATGTTTCTTTTCCCATCTGATCTGATATATGCAAATGTGTGCCTGTGCTGTTTTCAGGTGTATTACTTTGTGTTTGGATGCCTATGTTTCATTCACCTTACAGTAAATGTTCTGTCTGAGAAGTGAGTAATGGGTGGAGAGAGAATGTGAGAGTATGAGACAGGGTGGAGGTAGGCATGGATGTGGAGCGAGCGTGTGATGCAGTGAGCATTCTGTGTACTGCCTGTGTGCATCAACTGTTTAGGTGTATGAACACTCTTAATCGCAAGAAGAATGATAACAAATGGATTACGTGTACCTGTTGCCTGGACAGCAGGATTTCAATCTCCTCCAGAGTGAAGTCAGCAAACACCTTGGGCAACGTGAAACCATTCTCTGTACACACGATCAGTCGGGCCTGGGCCGCCACTGGTTCAATGACTGCAACACACCGCACCAGCACCATCAGAATCAAACTAAGGCTTAATGACTTTAATCCCTGAATACATTGAAAGCCATTTGCACTGAAGTTTTTAACTCACACTTTGTGGAGCTTAAAGTCTCTTTTACCAACATAACTATCTTTCTGGTTAAAGTCCTTCTTCGTTTTATTTCCGTTATTCTTTTTTTTTTTTTCTTTTTTTCTTTATTGCTTTTGTGTCCTCTTCCATGCCGTCTGAGAGGCACAACACCCATGTCAGTCATTCCAACTCCCCCTCACACAGCCACACCCAGTCCTTCCTCTCTCATCCCCACTCTGATACAATCACTGGACTGTACTTTACCTTTTCCGAATGACTGAAAAAAAAAAAAAAAAGATTTCGTTCTTTACCATTTTGGTGTGCATCCACACATGCACCGTAAACCAGAACACAGCGATTATTCATTTTTTAATGATGTAGGCATGCACACACCCATACTTCCTTTAATGGTAGCATGATGAGTATGCCTTTTCGGTACAATCTGGGTGTGCATACATCGATACTTACTTCTGGCACTGCTTTTAGGAACACACACATGGTTTAGTTGCAAAGTGAGGGACTGCAGGTGGAAATCTAAGCAAATCTTAAAACAGGTTTAAAATCACTCCTCCGAACAACATGGACAAGACAAAAACCTTGACGCGTTTCGACCTCTTAGGTCTTTGTCAGGCAAGATACTAAACACTCAGGACAACAAAAATGAAAAAGAAGAGTGAGCTATCACTCGTGTGTCTCTGTCAAATTTGACAAATATAAGTGATTGCTCATTTTCATTTGTTTATTATGGCCCTTTGCCATCGGCTGTGCTCTAAGCAACATTCCTTACTTTAACTTAGGCATGCATGATTGTCCAGAATGGTATGTATGTGAATGTGCCTGTATGTGCATGCATGCATGACAAATCCAGAATGCTTATGTGAATGTGCCTGTATGTGCATGCATGCATAACAGTCCAGAATGATGCTTCTGTGAATGTGCCTGTATGTGCATGCATGCATAACAGTCCAGAATGATGCTCCTGTGAATGTGCCTGTATGTGCATGCATGCATAACAGTCCAGAATGATGCTTCTGTGAATGTGCCTGTATGTGCATGCATGCATAACAGTCCAGAATGATGCTTCTGTGAATGTGCCTGTATGTGCATGCATGCATAACAGTCCAGAATGATGCTTCTGTGAATGCCTGTGTATGGGGAAACATGCACAATAGTCCAGAATGGTGTGTTTGTCAATGTGATTGTATGTGCACGCACGCATGACAGTGCAGAATCATGTGTATGTGAATGTGCTTGTATGTGCAGGTATGCATGATAGTCCAGAATGGTACATATGTGGAAGTGTCTGCTTTTGAAGCGACACTGACTGTCCAAAACATGCATGTGAATGTTCCTGCATGTGAAAGCATGCAGGACAGTTTAGAATGACATGCAAATTCTTGTTTCTGTGTGTACAGGCATGCATATGATTTTGTGTCACTATTGTGTTTTATAACCAACTAAAAATAGTATGAACTTTTTCTTTATAATTGACCTGCACTGCTATACAGCTATCATTTTGCAACATACAGCATTCAAGTTTTGTGGTATACAGCATACAGCCCAGCACAATTTCTTTCAAACCATATAACTGACTCTTGTTTAAAGACATTGTGAAACATCACTTACTGAAGTCGAACTCTTCTTCAAAGATGTTGTGAGAGTCGATGGACATGCGCAAAAGATTCTGTAGAAACACAAAAAGGAGGGTATTTGAAATCAAATAAAGTAACGTTACTGAAAAAAAAAAAAAAGTTTTATTATTAAAAGAAGTTTTACTTACCTGTCTAAACAAATGCCTTATGCCTGCATGAAACAGTGTCATATCATTACAATCATTTTTTTTGGGGGGGGGGGGGGGGGGGGGTGGGTGAGAGCTGAGAGCTGATTACGCCTCCATAACTCGTTATATCCCAAGACTAATCATCCTTGGTGAGTTTACTTTCATGAATCACACTTAAACATACAGTGTTCACACCTTTTCCAACTAAACAGGCAGGCAGGAGAGCATCGTAGTATTTGGACAGGAAAATACATTGTAAAACCACTTTTAGTGGTGAAATTTTTTTTTTCTCATACTTACCTGTCCAAACAAATGCAGAATCTTCACCAAAAAAATAACTTGTTGGAAAGCACCCATCTGAGCAGGGTGACACCAATTCCACAAGACATTGCCTCTGCATATTTCCCCAAGCTTAGAATTTGGCATCAGAGGCCACTAAGAGCCCTATGCACTGTCTCCCTTCCTAGGGGGTGACAGAACTAGCCCCTGCTCTCCCTCAAGAGAATGGCACTAGGTGAGAAGTAGGAGGACCTACCTAGAGAAAAAAAAAGAGGATTTCCCGTACACAAAATCAAGATTAGGAGAAGACTCCTCCCAAGATACACTGGGAAAAGTGGGTTCAGACAGTGCCACAGAAGAGACCTTTAGACATATAGCACATTAACACAAATGATGATATGGAAAGAATCAGTTCAGTGGCTTGAATGCAAATCAGCAAATATGCAAAAAAATAGAAATGGCAAACAATACAAATGGCAGTTAGGACGATGAAAGGCAATCAAATCAACCAGGACAATGAGTAATCAGTCGAAGTGTGTTGGAGCTTGGGCAGTAACTACGCCCCAGACGCAGTCAAGTGTTTCCATATCTTTAGGATGTCCCAGAGGTAGAACCCTCCAGAGGTTGCCTGTCTGTGACTTCCTGCCAGCATGCATTATATCAGCTACCTCAATGCTCCAGTCTAGACTGATCACTGTCCTCTAGGGGAGGGGCATGGGTAGGGAAAGGGGAGACATGAGGCTGAGCCCAAAAATGACCATGGGGAGGAATTTTAATGCACTTTCTCAGGGATTTTCCACAATGTCACACCACAGGGAGAAGGGCCATGGGAAGGGGATTGCCTCAGAGTTGCCCTAGGATCATCAGAAGAACAGAATAATAAGACCAACAGATTGCCTCCTTAGGCCAGAGAGAAGTGAAAGGACTCGGAGTGACATGGACAAAAACCCAGCAGACACCAGTGGGGCTAAAGCTCTGGCAAGGCACAAATCTCCCAATGACATCTTCAACGATCAACACCTTTTAAGGATGCACAACAGAGAAAAGAGAGGACACTCTGGTGATGACATGGATGAGATATGATCATCATCCATCATGTGGCTAGCACGCTGAGGAGTTAAAAAATGGTAACATGACTGCCTTGGTTTGACCAAAAAAAAAAAAAAGCAGAAAAGGCAGGTCAGGGTTCAAACGCAACATGCGCGTAGCCTTGAAAGTATTGCTGTCGATGGACAAATGTCCAGAGTCAATGGCCTGAACTGAGGGTATACATGAGAAAGGAAAATAAAGAAATAAGCAGCAACAGCTGATACAAGCCACAACAAAAGTGCGGGAGCTAATATCAACACAAAGGGAAGATGCATGACTGCATCCAAAAGCAGACAGAATGAAAGGACAACAAAAGAGATTCCATAATCTTGGACAGCAGAGCCAATGGATGTTTGCAGACCAAATTCTCCCTGGTAAAGAAAAAAGAAAAAAAGCTTCCTCAACCAAGACGAAAGCGAGTTTACATGGGTGCATGACAGGATCTAACATGGCTGAAAAAAAGTCAGATGAAGAACAGATGAGGCTGTGTTCCCTTTGCCAAGAAACAGGAGAAAACTGGTATATGTCTGATTGACATGAAGTGAACTCACCGAGGATGATCACACTCTAATGGTCTGAATGGATATGAAGGTATGACTAGCTCCCTGCTCTTCCATTTTTTTTACCTTTTTTTTTTTTTTTTTTTGAAGGTTCCTGACGATATGGCAGTATTTATCCAAGTAGAGATAAGGCATTTGTTCGGACAGATAAGTATGAGAAAAAAGGCTGAGGGCATGTGTGTGTTTGTGACTTAAAACAAGCAAGGATACTGCACACAGAAAGAAAGATATAAAAAGAAACATACAAAATAACTCACCGTCAACAAGATGTTGACGAAAATAGATAAGAGGAAAATAATCTTTAATATGGAAACTGCTGATGATCAGTCTTCTGCAAACAAAACTTAGAACAACATACTGCAAAATGTTGCATACTCACATCATATCATCAAATGTTTTCCATAAAATTATAAGCTACCAAATTAAAAGGCAAGTAAAAGAAATCAGTATTCACACAAGACTAGATCACTTTCAAGCTTTATTCTTGGCTTAAAAATAGACGAAAGACTACATAAGAGATTTCAAATAGTTGCTTTTGTCATGAACAGTGGTTTTCAGTATATGAAAGGGAAACTTTTTGCAATGTTTCCTGTCACACTTCAAAAAATGAAAATTGTTCATCAATTAATCAATTATCATTTTGTGCTTCAGAAAGCTGACACATCCTCAAATGTGCTTGACCACACACACACACACACACACACACACACACACACACACACACACACTCACTCACACACACACACACACACACACACACACACACACACACACACACACGCACATAAACACACACACACACTCACATCCTTTCACACCATATAACAAGAGAACCCACACATACCCGCCAGCCGTCTGTGTTGAGCCCGTGAGCGCAGAAGATGTTGCTCTGGAATGTAAGGGTTCCAGTAGACGGAGAGATCATCCAGTTTAAGTAACTGTGACACAAGCAGATCGCCATCAGTAATGCACACTCCATGGGTTATCTGACAGTGTTCACTGCCTTCTCCTATAAAACACAAGCATTTCATGAGTTGCCCCTTGCCCACCATTTCATATGGATCTGATGCCCCTTGCCCACCATTTCATTTGGATCTGATCCCCCTTGCCCACCATTTCATTTGGATCTGATCCCCCTTGCCCACCATTTCATTTGGATCTGATCCCCCTTGCCCACCATTTCATTTGGATCTGATCCCCCTGCCCACCATTTCATCCCCCTTGCCCACCATTTCTCCCCCCCTCCCCCCCGAAAAAAAAAAGAAAGAAAGTGAAGACATAGGATTTCTGCAGTTATGGCATAATACACAGCTTTTCACAAAATGGTATACTCTTTGCACTCCTCTGCATTTAGACACTTGCAATCACTCCTGACCCCCCCCGTCCTCCCCCAACCCTCTCCCTTCCCCCCACTTCGCATCTTCCCTGTACTGCCCCCTCACACCTGATTTCCCTTACCCACTATGCCCCTTCTTCTTCTTCTTCTGTAAATCTATCCAGTGCTTTCCTGACCAAAAGAACTGAACAACTCATTTTCAATTCAACACAAAATAATCTTCATTACTGATTTATATCCTTATCCACATTAAAAAAAAAAGCCATCAACTTGGGGACGTTTAAAAACTGATACAAAAACAAAAAGGCATCAATACATGACTACACATTTTTCAAGATCAAAAAAGAAAATCAATAAAGTAATGACTAGGAACCTTATCCAAAAGAAACCTGTGTTGTTCTCATTTCACACACACACAAATCTTCTTCAAAATATGAAACAGTTCCTCAGAGGTAACAACAGGCATGGACGACAGCAAAAAAAAAAAAAAAAAAAAAATCATAAGCTTCCAACAAACTTCAAGAATATTATCACAATTGAAAACAACAACACACACACACACACACACACACACACACACACACACACACACACACACACACACACACACAGCAGCATACAATGCATTCCCTTTGGCAAACAGAAATATTCTTTGACAGATCCCTGCAATCAAAAAAAAAAAAAACTTCTTACCAAATACCCTTAATAGGTCTTAGCTTTTTTCTTCTTTTTTTTTTCTTTTTTTCAAATACACTTTGTTAAGCTTATATGAACTGTCCATTGCTTACACATGTTGTGTGCATACTGTCCAGCAGAAGTAAGCTATTCATGGTCTGTTAACACTGGTTCTGTTTCTCTCTCAATATCTCCCAAATCCAGTATACCTCTGTCAGTCTCTGGCCTTCATGGTGATTCACATGTGTGTGAGCAATAGTTAAAAAACTCTCAAGATGCTTTTTTGTTTTTGGTTTTGTTCTTTTTCATTTTGAGCTGCACATCTAAAAGATGTATTTCTTATTAACTGCAGTGATTTACTTGTTATTGGTAAATGATATTTCACACACATGGTTGTTCAGGTATCAAGCCTTCACTTTCTGGGTTTTCAGGGGAAAATGTGGACATCTCTCTGTTCATGTCCAGCTGATTTATTCGCTCACATTCCATCAAGAACGCCACATGTGCTCAGAAATGCAGTCAAGATACTGGTGTCAAGACAGGCTTGATCTCTTCAGCATTTTCCTCTTCAGGGACCCTAGTCTTTACAATCACAACAATAATAATCACTTTCAAATAGCCCGCCTAAAACCCCCTGATATAAGCTCAAAGCACATGAAGCATACATACATACAATTACCAATCTTACAAATGTAAACAAACAATATGATGAAGAGTGGGTCAATTCACAGGCACCAAATGGGCATCACGCAGACAGACCCAGCTGAAAGCTGAACAGAGGATCAGTGCCACTGGAGGAAGCACTTCAAAGACTGCTCAACCACCCGGTGCTTCTGAGGGGACAGTGCAAGAACCGACACTGCATGACATGATGAGAATGATGTCCACTTTGACAACAAACTGTACACCAAAACAAGTTGATGAATGAAGACCGGCATGAAAGAAATAAAAAACCCAATAAATATATATAAAGACAGAACTTGATGAAATGAAAAGTTCTGTGACTGATACGATGGCAGGAGTAACTCTCTATGTCTTCAGAAGTGAATGTAACCAACTGACCATCAGACTTAAAAAGCTTGAAAACAGGTGACCTTGAGTGCTGATCCAAGAGAAACCATCTGATCTTCTACAGACC
Organism: Conus betulinus; assembly: GCA_016801955.1. Classification (NCBI taxonomy): domain Eukaryota; kingdom Metazoa; phylum Mollusca; class Gastropoda; order Neogastropoda; family Conidae; genus Conus; species Conus betulinus. The sequence goes on along the minus strand of JADBJO010001251.1, from coordinate 291,560 downwards.
TCCATGGCCAGACAGAGAAAGTGGACAAGCCTTTGAAGACAATGTGCAGGAACTTCTGACTGACAATACACACAGTTATGAGCAGTCTGACTGCGTGCATCATTTGAACAGGAAATCTAACTCCAATACTAAAAAAAAAAGCGGTTGCTTGAAGCTGATAAAAATGTTTACATAAGCATACATCCCTTTGGAAAACTCTCCACTCTGTTTCTACTTGAATTTAAAGATAATATATTTTAAGTTTTGAAAGACATTCTGACTGTGAGCTTTGTGCCTCTGAGGTGACATTCATATAATTTTTATTTGAATGTTTTCCCAGTCAATTATGACATAGTTAAACGCTACGATCAGACACGTTGTGAAACTTTTCATAAGCTGCTCTGAAAATCAAATTTCAAACTCTTGTGCCAGACTTATTTTGAACTTAGGCATTGTGCTTGATTCCTAGCGTTTGTCATGGTGACTGGTGAGGTCACTACACATGTATATCAAATACAGGATGCTGTGTAGTTATTTAACTCTTTTTTTTTTTCTTATTTTGCATTTGTCATTAAAAAATCAAACTACAACGAGATTCTTTATCTTTACAAAGATTTTACCAGATATCAAAATGCTGAAACTTTGGCCACACCCTGAATTGGCATGTTATTTTGTTAGAATGACACTGATGTACATTGATTGTTTTTACTTCTTCAAAACAAGTCATTCAGTTTTAATTATAACTCTTGATGTAAAGAATCCCATGTAAACAAAGTTGATATACCTTCTCGGTGGTATTTCATATTCATGCTTGCACACTCTTCGAATCAGGAAATGGTTTTTTTACTGAATAAATTTCATATTCATTTTCATGACCATTCACACATACATTCATCAAAGCACACATACATGTAGGCAGTCATATATTTGTACACGCATGCTCGTAAGGAATCTAAAAAAAAAAAAAACAAAAAACAAAACAAAACAAATCTTAAAAAACAAACAAAACAAACACACATAAACAAATGAAAACCAAAAAGCAACCTGCTAACGCTACTCACATACATGGATATGTACACAGTTTTTTTCTTAACCTTCTTTGTTCCTCTATTTTCTTATGTCTTTCTTTCCTCCCTTGTTTCTATCTTTCACTTTCTCTCTGCTGTCTATCCTCTCTCTGTCTCTCTCTCTCTCTCTCTCTAGTTCTCTCTCTCTCTTGCTCTGTCTCTCTTGATCCCTCTCTCTCTCCCAGTTCAATGAAAGACATGCATAGTTTCACACAGACATCATGAAACTTATGGATCAGAAATTCTATTCTTGAAGTCACTCTCGGCCGATGCTTTAATAGCAACATGACATTTGGGAAGCAAGGGTTTGCATTTCATTCATCCATGCAGATGAACAACAGCAAGACAGACAGAGGAGATGAATGAGAAACAGAAAGATGAGAAGGCGCGTGTGTGTGTGGGGGTGGGGCTGGGGTGGGGGTGGAGGAACAGATGTCACAGACAAAGACGGAAGACAAAAACAACAAGAGGCAGGCGTAGGAGCCAATCGTAGCTCTAGCTATGCCGCTTGTATTCCAAGTGACCACGCATGATTGCCGTCTCAGGCAGCCAGATCATGTTGAAAACAACTGCGCAGAATTTTCTGTTTTCTCCACAGCGAAGAACATGTGCATGCGCACATACAAGGACACCTGCATTCACACACCTGCATTAATCCACAACTGTACTGACATAAACTTGTTAACTGCTGTGCTGCTGTAGTGTAAGTTACCTATGACCACTTAATATTGAACTGTAGCGAAAAACTTTTGAAGGAAAACTGGAAATCTAACTGAATGCATGCAGAAATAGACATGTCAATGACTCTGTGTGCGTGTGCGTGTGTGTGTGTGGTGTGGTGTGGTGTGTGGTGTGGTGTGGTGTGGTGTGTGTGTGTGTGTGTGTGTGTGTGTGTGTGTGTGTGTGTGTGTGTGGTGTGGTGTGGTGTGTGTGTGGTGTGTGTGGTGTGTGTGGTGTGTGTGTGTGTGTGTCTCTGTGTGTCTGTGTCTGTGTGTGTCTGTGTGTCCTAGTGTCTGTGTCTGTGTCTGTGTCTGTGTGTGTAAGACAGACAGACAGAGACAGACAGGCACACAGACAGACAGACACAGACAGAGAGAAAGAGGCAAAGAGGCTCGCTCAGATAGGTGTGCATGCGCACATGCGCGCACGCACGCGCGCACACACACACACACACACACACACACACACACACACACACATGCACACATCAAGTGTGTGTGTGTGTGTGTGTGTGTGTGTGTGTGTGTGTGTGTGTGTGTGTGTGTGTGTGTGCAGTGCGTGCATGCATCTCTATGTGTGTGTGTGTGTGTGTGTGCGCGTGCGTGTGTGTGTGTGTGTGTGTGTGTGTGTGTGTGTGTGTGTGTGTGTGTGTGTGTGTGTGTGTGTGTGTGTGTGTGTGTGTGTGTGTGTGTGTGTGTGTGTGTACGTGTAGATTTCCACCTTCCTTCCTCACTGATTCTTCTTGTTATGGCTGACTCCCAGATCAGAGTTTCAGATGGGGTGGCTATTTCTTTTTTTTTTTTTTTTTATCTACCACTAAGACCCCCCCCCCCCCCTCCCCCTGCAGCAGGTCATTAAGCGCTGGTATTCCTGTGATCTTTTTTTCCCATGGGATACTAGCTGCAGTTCTCTGATCCTCTTGGGTGCCATACAGATAGCACTGGTTCCACTCACTTGTACATTCCTTGTATTGACCAGACTGCCAGACGAGGTTGGTGTGTGTTCCTTTTTTTTTTTTTTTTTCCCTTGTCCGTTATGGAATGCTGCCACAGAATGCTGCTCCAGCTCTTTTATGATAGATTCACATCTGCAAAGGAACAGGGTTTGGGGACAGAGTACAGTGGGGGGGGGTTGGGGGGGGGGGAGGGAAGGTTAGGAGGGGGGGGAAAGTTGGGTGGGTTGGGGTGGGGGGGGGGTAGTAACCATCTCAACAAAGACAGATGTGTAACACCTGTGACTTGGACTGAAGGCGGAGTTCAGTTAGCGGGCTGGGGATGAAGTAAGCACCAAGCGAAAGGAATGCTATCATTTGGGAAAGTACATGACTGTGTGCAAAGAGCAGCGTGCATCTGTCAGTTCAGTTCTCTTCGCTTTATCTTGTGTTCCCTTTCGTTTGTTCATGTATGTTTAATAAAAAAAAAAAAAAAAAAAAGACCCAAACAAACAAACAAACAACTGGGAGTCTTGAAACATGAACACTGCAATTTGTTTTAACAGCTTTTTTTCTTTTTATCATGCTTACATTTTTCCGCCTACTGCCAGTGATATGAAATGCCCAGCCCTGTCACGAAAAAATCATCTTGATTTGCAGATCAAAGCAAACGCATAACACGGAATTTGTCTTCTGTTTGAACACTCAGCATGAACTCAGGGAAGAATATCATGCAACAAATATGCATGCGCCTACACAGACTCTCTCTCTCACTCACACACACACACACACACACACACACACACACACACACACACACACACACACACACACACACACACACACACACGCACACACACACACACACACACACACACACACACACACACACACACACACACACACACACACACAGAGGCACACATGAATCACGTTGAAAAAAAGCTGGTAAAGCTTATTCTTTTACCCTCAATAAACATAATTTTGACTTGACATCTCTCTGAAACCTGTAAGATGGTCTGGATTCTGAATATCTACAGTCTTGTGGACATGCAACACTGAACAAACCAGATGAAATATGGCTGTAGGAGAAAAAAAAAAAAAAAAAAAAAAAAAGGGTGTGTGTGGGGGGGGGCGGGGGAGCATTGTCAGTACATCTTATTTCAGTTGGCTGAGCTGAGCATTATCAATGTCCAAAGTAAAATACAATTAAAATCATCCCCATACGGTGAATAAGAGCTATCATTACTATATACAGTAAACAAGTGGGGTGGTTTTTGCTCCCGTGAGGAAATCTAACATAGAGTAACTTTTATTCAAGACTGGCACAGCCTTTCAAACTTGAATAAAGTCAGACAGATACAAAGACGAACAATCTAACAGTGGGCTGGGGGAGGAAGGGAACAAGTGCAGGCCACAACTAAATTGTCTTCATAGTAATGACTTGGCAAAACTTTGGAGAAGGCAGGGGGGGGGGTGAAGATGTAGAAACTGGGAACATGAAATTAAGAAAATATATTACAGATATGAAAAACTCTTCACTAGCTGCATAAGGGAACCATCACAATCCCTTTTGAAGTCAGATATATTTGTGTTGCCTGCTCCAAGGCCTTTCGTCCGCTGGTCGGGAACTCATCGGGGAGACACGCTGGTTGTATCTGCGCTCCTGGCGTCAAATAGAGACACACTATAGTCCATAATACCGTGGGGTTCTCACCACCAAGGGTGCAAAATAGAATCCAATAGCACCCCTGAAGCAGCCAGTGAAAGGTAGTAAATGAAACCAAACCAAAGTGTGGGGAGGAAAAAAAAGTTGCTGAAAAACTAAAGATAATATGCATTCCTATACCCACAGAAGAGCACTCTCCTGTGCAGTGAAGCCAAGTGAGGTCTCACCTTGTGCAGCATGTTTGGAGAAGTGCAGGTGCCCCTGGGCTCCCACTTGGAGTCTGTGGAGCAGAGCAGGATCTGTTTGAGCATGATGCCACAAGCGAACGGGTGGTCGGGGTTGCTGACAGTGTCTTCATAGCGGATGTGGATGTGGCGTATGGATATCTGGAAAAAAAAAAAAAAAAAAAGGATGCTCAGGGTGAGCAGAGGGTGGCAGACCCTGTTCTTGTTAGGTACCCTGGGTGTACGGGTCTGCACCTCCCAAGCATGTGTGCGTATGTACATCTTTTTGAAAAATGTATGCGCATCGATGATCACATGAACACGCACACATATGCGCACACACATGCCCACGCATGCATGCACACACACACATGCACACACTCATGCAAGCATGCATGCGTGTGCTTCTACACACGCACACACACACACACACACACACACACACACACACACACACACACACACATACACACACACTTGAAACAACATTCTCCATCATTCATTCCAATATTTCCAGAGAAAAGCTATTTCCATGGAAGAACAAACAACTGGCCATCCTCCTCTCTCCCCCCCCCCCCCCCCCCCCCCCTTTTCCATTTCTTCTTCCCTCTCCTCTCCCCCCATTCTCCCTACCCTCTCTCCTCCACCCTCCTCCCCACACACATACACACACACGCACAAAGACACACACACACACACACACACACACACACACACACACGCATGCACACACGCTCGCTTGTGCACACACACACACACACACACACACACACACACACACACACACACAGAGCCTATCTCCAATGAAAGAAAACACAAGCCTTCACCAAACAGTAAACTGGTGCTCATACCTGAACTCTGTTGATGATATTCTGTGTGAGTTTCTCAAAAAGCGTTGGGTCTTCATCAGCCTTCAAAGCTGAAACAAAAACAAAGTAAACACTGCATCTGATGAACTTTATCAGAACTGCACAGGATGGTCCAGAAAGCTTTGTACACATAATCAATAAGGCCTATTGGTCAAATCATGCAAATGAGTACTGCTTACTATTCATCAAATTGCAAATGCGTTTACGAGTTTATTGTTGAGGAAAACTGTAATTTGACAACCGTACCTTATACATGGAGAGAAACGGCGGCTGCCTCATCACGTCCCCCCAACGACCCCAGCGGTCAGGGGAATGACTGGCTGACCTTACGCCACCACCATTTTACAGCTTATGATATGAATGTGGATGTGTGTGCATGCATCTATGTACATGCATGGATATTTATTTGTGTGTGATTATGTGTGACTGTCTGTCTGTAATCATGTGTGTATATACATAATCATATACCGATAAGATATGCACATGCATACATGTGTGCATAACTACATACTTGCATGTATGTGTGTATGCACTTCTGAGTGTGTGTGTGTGTGTGTGTGTGTGTGTGTGTGTGTGTGTGTGTGTGTGTGTGTGTGTGTGTGTGTGTGTGTGTGTGTGTGTGTGTGTGTGTTGTGTGTGTGTGAGTGCACGCGCGTGTGTTTGAGAGTGTGTATGTGTTTGAGTGTGTATGTGTGTGTGTGCGTCTGCATGTGTGTTTGTGTGTGTGTGTGTGGGGGGTGGGGGTGGGGGTGGGGGGGGTGGGGGGGTTTTTTTCCAACCTGTAAAGCCTGTGAAGTGTGTGTGTGTGTGTGTGTGTGTGTGTGTGTGTGTGTGTGAGTGAGTGAGTGAGTGTCTGTGTGTGTGTGTGTGTGTGTGTGTGTGTGTGTGTGTGTGTGTGAGTGTGTGTGTGTGTGTGCACGCGCACGTGTGCGCATGTGTGCGTGCATGCCTGAGTGAGTGCATGCATGTGTGTGTGTGCATGTGCATATGCACACATGTGTGCATGTATTTATGCACATGTTATATTCATAACCTCTGAGAATCTCTCAACAAACATCAGACAAATAAAAAGAATGTAACTTCGATCTTCCAAACCAAGCTGCTGCAATGTGCAGACAAACAGCTGTCTTACAGATGCTGCATTAATCCGCAAGGATGACTCAAAGTGGGAGCACAACAGCTGAGTATGAGCAAACTGTATTAGCATGTAGGGATGCAGCCATGAAGTCAATAAAATAATCAATACACACACTTTATCAGATCTACAGCACCCAACAGGGGCCATAAAATGACACCAGATCGTTTCCCAAGCACACATGATGACTCATAGCGTAACATCTATCGATATATCACACCACACACAGAACACCCACAGACCTCCATGGGAGCTGCGAGTGCACTAACTGACCACAATCAGCAAGCCACCATTCTGAAAAGTGTAAAAAAAAAAAAAAAAAAAAACAAGAATACTCAATCAAGCTGCCAGTACTGCTTATTGGTTGCACACCGGCAGGACCAGCTTATAATGGAAGTATCCCCCCAATCTCCATCTCCACTTCCTCGATGTGATACTGCTGCTATGAGTGCAATACCTCACCCATACGATCCCTCTACGACAATTTTCTTCCTCTCTCTCTTTTCCAAAATGCACATGTGCACGTGTGGACAGCAACGTCACAGAAGTTCTACGGGTTATATCATTCCTATGCTAAGTGGAAACACACAGATTTTCCTCTTCATGTTACAATGTCACCATTTTCTGAGCCAGGTGTTGCCTACATGACTGTTGCAGACATTTAGTGTGGACCCACTGTATTCAACTAACTGAGGAAACGCAAACGTTAAATGATTTCAAAAGTTCTTTATTCTGCTCTAATCTGCTAAGACAGTCACACAAACAGAAGACAAGGGTGGAGGGAGGGGCACTGGGTGGTGACTATACAGCTTTTTTTTTTTTTTTTTTAAAGTCTGATATCAGTTGTCTTCTCAAAACTAGCTGACACTCACGAGTTGAAGACACCCACAACAGTCTGAAGCACTATCGCTAGGAAAGACTGGGACAAGTGTGGTGAACATCAACTGCTTCTGAAGGATGTGTCCTTGTCATGTGACGTAGCCTCTCACATCAAGGCATGTGATGCTCCATCACATTTAGTCTTGTGATATGAAGCATTTTTCCCCATGCCACAACTAAAAAGGAAGAATATTCATGTGGCTTGACTAGTGTAGCGGGCGTCCCCGATAACTGTGAGGATTACTCTGTAAGATAGACAAGGGTGGTCACTGGGTGAAAGTGACCACTAAAAGATAGTTTAATAAGGGCTGGTAAGGTGCTGGTCATGTGTTTTGAACACTTGGTATGCACTCACTAGGAGAAGGGAGGAAAGAATTAGTTTTAGCCCAGGAGATGGCCTAAAGACTCGAACCTGTCAGGACGTTGGTCAAGGGTCCTCACCACTGACCAGTCATTACCAGGTGTGCCATAGATAGCTGGGGGGAAAGGTACAGGGGAAAACCTAAAGAAAAGAGAAAGAAAGAATTGATATGTTAAATTGGGAAGCAGGCTACTTACACGAACCTTATTCGTGTTCCAGCCCTTCGCCCTTCACCCCGTCAGCTATTCCACCTCTGATGCTGCCATGGCATCTCTTTCTTAAGTGCTGAGGCAGGTGTTTAACAATGGCCATGGTGTGGGGAACACACCAATAGTTCAGCCCCAGCGACTGAAGACCCCAGGGTAGAGGAGTCGGATCTCATTGTTTCCACAGTGACTGGAGAGTTCAAGGGGCAGGCACTTTTCTGATGCGGACAGGGCATCATGACAGTAAGGGGCGAGGACTTTCTCTGATGCAGGTATGGCATCATGAATGCACGGATTATTTATTCTCCTGGTCTGGATCTTGGGCCAATGTTGTGTAAAAGGCCATGACTTTATATTCTTGGAGGATGTGTGTATTCTTTCTTTCTAGCTAGAAGGAGGAATCTAGAAAGTCTTCATTCATATAAATTCGTAACTTGATTTATCTCTCGGTGTGAAGAGAGAGAGAGAGAGAAAAACATGTATAGAATTTGTTTGAAAACTACTTGAGAGTGATGTCGGAATTGTTCAATTCATTTAATAAAGTGTTTTCCCCCGGAGGAGAGAGGGGGAGAAGAAAAATACAATCTGTAGTGCGCGGCTTTTGGTTGACTGGGAGGGATTGCGTGTGTGCATGGAGTAAATGCTGTCATGAATGCATGTGTGCAAGAGTGACAGTGTGCCAGTCCTTCACTGTCTGGTCGACACATTCATGATCACAACTCTGGTGTCTCAGTCTCTCAGAGCTGGCTGACCCCAGTGCTAGTGCTGTCAGTGGAGGGATACACTGCGCAAGTCTCCACTTCAAAGACAGTCAAGTCAGATTCCATGTACAGCTGAACAACAAACTGTCCTCAGTGGACCTTTAGGGCAGAGTTACATTAAATTCCGTTGAACCCCATCATTAGTGACTAGCCTGCATTACTGAGATCTTCCCCTGTAAGGGATGTCCATGTAACACTGACAGCTTGATGTAAGGCCTGTTGGACTAACACAGGAAGAACCTACAAACGGATGTACATGGAAGCACCTGATAAACAGAAGGGGCGTAGAGCCACTGACTCTAGGCCACAAAAACACATTAAATGAACAATAACACTGTTTTCAAATGAATAAATCGATAAAAAGAACTAAATATTTTGTAGATATGTGAATACCTCCGGACATGATAATACTTACCATTAAAAACATGCCCCTGTTGTCAATAAATGCACACGTTCTGCTCGAAAGCTGCATCCTACTGTGTGTGTGTGAGTGTGTATGAGTGTGTGTGAGTGTGTATGTGTGTGCGTGTGTGTGTATGTGTGTGCGTGTGCATGTGTGTGTGTGTGTGTGTGTGTGCATCCACGCATGCATATGCTCGTGAAAAAAGTCAATCTGCATGATATTTTTTGTGTGACCCCCCAAACAACAATGTGTTAAATCCACCAACAGGCAAGAAGCATGCCTTTTTGTGGGCCAGATGTGATGCACATAAATGAAGTGTGAAGGCCATCCAGACAGCACCAGTCCCATGCCATCAAACTCTTCAGCAGAGACATTCACCTCCTTGACATTTTCAGCCATATCTAATTCCAAACGCTCTGCCGTGCCCACCCCTACAAACACCTCATGCCCTATCAACACAGCATGCCTCCCTCTCTCTCTCTCTCTCTCTCTCTCTCTCTCTCTCTCTCTCTCTCTCTCATGCCTCTTCTCTCTCTCTCTCTCTCCCCCCCTCCACCAATCCTGTGATTAATTCCAGAATAAATAACAACAATAAAAGACCTAATAAGTCCAAATTAACAATCAACACAGCATGTGTCTGACTGACTGCCTGTCTGTCTGTCTCTCTGTCTGTCTCTCCCTCCCCCCCTTCTCTCTCTCTCTCTCCTGCATCTCTCTCTCTCTCTCTCTCTCTCTCTCTTCCCTCCCCTCTCCAATCCTATAATTAACATCAGAATAACAACAGCAACAACAACAACATCAACAAGAGACCTAATAAAGTACAAAATTAATCTGTATCCATGGTTCTTTGCTAGCCTCAGGTCATGGTGCAAGAAATGATCTGACCATTACGTTTTAAAGCCCTATGAAGCTGAACCACCACACAGATGCAACAGAGGGCAAGCAGACATTAACTATCTACTCAATGTTTTATAGAAGGAACTATGGGAACAGACCAAAAAAACCATGCTTAGAATTTCATAGAACTGGCAGATGAATGGATGGCATAAGATACATAACTGTCAAACAACACTGAAAACAGAGAGAGACAAAAACTGGCACAAGATAACACAACTCCTAAACAACATTGGAAATGAAAAGAGGCAAAAATCCTAGGTAAGGTAAGGTAATGTTGCTTATAGTCCAACCTGCCGCAAAGGCCATATCAGGGCTGTCACTGTGCTGAAATCAACTCACAAGTCGTTCATTCACACAAATCTTTCAAATACATCTTCTAAAAACACACCTGAAATGTTGTTAAAAGTCTTTCCACTATAAAATCTCAGATCTAATGAAAAATGTTGATCTCCTTCAAGAGCTCAAAGATCACGTCAGGCGGAACATCTCTGAACAAAGTATTCATGGAATCTGCTGTAAAATGTTTGTGTCTCTCACATCATGCAAGTGCCAACATTCTAAAAGAATATGTGTCATTGTGAGTGGAACAAGGCATAGAATACACAACAGCTTCTTTCTTTATTTCTTTAAAAGGTATGAATGAGTAAAATACGAATGGCCAGTGTACAGCCGGCATAGAGCCGTTTCTTCTTTGCAACCGCCAGACATGGATGAGAGGAACTCTTTTAGATTTGGATGGATCTGAAAGAGTGTTATCCATCTGTGTATTCCAGTCCTACCCACCAGAGGTCTCTGACATGATCATAAACTTTCAGAAACAAAAGCAATAGTCCTCCAAAGGGAAGAAAACATTATAGAAAATCACAATGTCACTCTTCTAATTTTCGGCCACGTGGCCTTTTTCAAGAGAAAAAAAAGGGATCTGATGGTACAGCTGTGGACACAGGGGTCTGATGTACAGCTGTGGACACAGGGGTCTGATGGTACAGCTGTGGACACAGGGGTCTGATGGTACAGCTGTGGACACAGGGGTCTGATGGTACAGCTGTGTGGAACAACAATGGTAAGGAGCCCAAGGCAAGTGCAGAGAATCATGCCACCATGAAACCACCCTCCCACAGCCACTCACCCTCACCCCCCTACAGCATGCGCACACAAACATGCACACACACGCATAGGCGCACGCGCGCGCGCACGCACACACACACACACACACACACACACACACACACACACACACACACACACACACACTATTGATTTCTTCCACCTGTCTCTCTCTCCTTTCTTTCTGTCCTCTTCCTCTTCTTCATCCTCTCTCCCTCATTGTTCTGATGGAGTTTAAGGACAATCCTGCTCTAGAATATCCTTGCTTCCAAAGATAACAGAATGATCAAAGAGAAAGTCACCAATACTTAGTTCAGGAGGCTAGCTTACCACTATTAGCAGAGAACACACACACACACACACACACACACACACACACGTACACATACACACACACACACGCATGCTTATACACACACACACACACACACACACACACACACACACACACACATACACAACACACACACACACACATACATACAACAAACAATACACACACACACACACACACACACACACACACACACACACACACACACACACACACACACACACGCACACACGACACATCACACACACACACACACACACACACACACACACACACACACACACACACACACACACACACACACACACGCGCGCGCGTGCGCGCTCGCACTCTCCCCTTTCCCCAGTGACTTTCTACCTGGCAGCAACATTTTGTCCACAGGTCTTCTGCACTATTCTCCGAAGGAAGTTGGGAGAAGGATTCGAGACAGGAGAGAGAAAATACTGTGAAATTTCACAGAAGGACCATCTGAACAGGGACATATCTGACTTCGTCTCTGCTAGATTAAATCCCAATACAAACCCTCTCCCTACAAAGACTTCTCTTTACTGGAACATCTATGTCTGTAACTCATATCAATTTTCCTCCCAACAACCATCCCTCCTTTTTGGGGCTTGTATCTCTGCAACACTTTGTCCTCTGTGTCTACACGACATTTAATTCTCAAAAAAAAAAAAAAAAAAAAAAAAAAAAAAGGACGCTCTAACTCTGAGCACTTGTTTTCTAATACATTTTTGTCTTTGTCTCTGCTACATTTATATCTCAGTAATTTCAAAAAGAAAAAACCACAATTAAAGGCCTGTTTATCTGGAACACGTTCTTTTCTCATTGTTAAGAGTAACCTCCCCCCGTAAATGATTCCCTCCCTTTGAAGACATGTTTTTCCTAGAACATTCTTCTCTTTGTCTCTACTGGACTGGAACTGGCCTCCCAGAACATTCTTCTCTTTGTCTCTACAGGATTGACCTCCCTGATCACTGACTCTCCTGAACATTCTTCTCTTTGTCTCTACAGGACTGACCTCCCTGAACATTTCTTCTCTTTGTCTCTACAGGACTGACCTCCCTGACATTCTTCTCTTTGTCTCTACAGGACTGACCTCCCTGAACATTCTTCTCTTTGTCTCTACAGGATTGACCTCCCTGAACATTCTTCTCTTTGTCTCTACAGGATTGACCTCCCAGAATTCACAGGACTTCTTTCTTCTCTTTGTCTCTACTGGATTGACCTCCCTGAACATTCTTCTCTTTGTTGTCTCTACTGGATTGACCTCCCTGAACACTCTTCTCTTTGTCTCTACAGGATTGACCTCCCTGACATTCTTCTCTCTGTCTCTACAGGACTGACCTCCCTGAACATTCTTCTCTTTGTCTCTACAGGACTGACCTCCCTGAACATTCTTCTCTTTATCTCTGGATGTCTCTACAGGATTGACCTCCCAGAACATTCTTCTCTTTGTCTCTACAGGATTGACCTCCCTGAACATTCTTCTCTTTGTCTCTACAGGACTGACCTCCCTGAACATTCTTCTCTTTGTCTCTACTGGATTGACCTCTCCCTGAACATTCTTCTCTTTGTCTCTACTGGATTGACCTCCCTGAACATTCTTCTCTTTGTCTCTACAGGATTGACCTCCCTGAACATTCTTCTCTTTGTCTCTACAGGATTGACCTCCCAGAACATTCTTCTCTCTGTTTCTACAGGATTGACCTCCCTGAACATTCTTCTCTCTGTCTCTACAGGATTGACCTCCCAGAACATTCTTCTCTCTGTTTCTACAGGATTGACCTCCCAGAACATTCTTCTCTTTGTCTCTACAGGATTGACCTCCCAGAACATTCTTCTCTCTGTTTCTACAGGATTGACCTCCCAGAACATTCTTCTCTCTGTTTCTACAGGATTGGCTTCCCAATACAGACCGCCTTCCTTCAAAGACGTGTGCTGTTGCTCTGTAACACTCTCTTCCCTGTGCCCATACTAATTTCGTTTTTCTCCTTTAAAAAACTTTCTTGTTTATTGGCTTGCTTTAAAAAAAAAAAAAAAAAAAATTTCCTCTTCATCTATACCAACAAAGACTCCTTCCCCTTTAAACAACTTTTTTTCTTGTTGTTTAAGTTTTTTTTGTTTTTTTTTTTCTGGTATGATGCTTTTTTTTGTGCCGGTACCAGATGTACCTTTAAAAAAAGAAAAAGAACAAGAGGAAGGAGAAGGACTCCATCCATTCCATGCCTGCACCAGACGGACGTCCAAACAAAGATTACCTCCCTTTATTTTTTTTTTTTCCCTGGAAATTTTTCTTTCTGACTGTTCTAAAACTGATCTGTCACCCTCCCTTTAAAGTTGCACATCTGAAGGACTTCTCGAGGTCATTAAGAGGTTTCACTGTACTGGTTTTCAGAGAGAAAGATGGGGAAAAAGAGAGAGAACCAGAAGAAAAATGAAAATGGCCTGGAGGGAAATGTAACTTTAACAAGACCTCAACCTGCACTCGAGTGTGAGTTTGTCTGTCTATGAGGGG
>JADBJO010001251.1:242500-270000 GCA_016801955.1 Conus betulinus | reverse complement strand
ACTGCCTTCTAGCATTCATTTGAAAGAAGTGAACAGCGTACATTTCAGCTGATTCCTAAAGTTCTGTTTTAGGTAGAAGTGGTATGTTCAAGAAGTGCCTCAGCTATTTTTGCATCTGTCATCAGTCAGTTGGTTCCCACACAGCAGGATGTCAAATAATCTAATTTTTTTTTTTTTAGCAGATTCAAGCATTTTAGCAAATGTGATGAATCTTTCTGTATACTTCCAGCCTTCTGGTGCACAACACCAGATGTAGCAGATTCTGGCGATTAGATTTTCACCGGTCTCAGCACTGATTATAAAGCATCTGGATCTGGATGAAAGACACTCGTCTGTCAGTTCCCAAGCACTGGATTATCACTCAACAGCTGTTTCTGTTTTTTTTTCTGATTCCAGCCACATGGAGAAAGTCATCAGGTTGCTGACTGCAGGATGTGAGTGGACCAGGCACTTCAACTGTTTTGCCTATCTGATGTAAGGCTGCTTCTTCTTGTCCTTGGCAGAAACATTCAGTGTAAGTGGCAGCCTGTCTCTACTGAACGGATCTTGCAATCACACTTTCCATTCATCTGCATTAGCATGAGCCACAGGCACACATGTCAACCCGTTTTTTCTCTCAGCCACTGCACAGGTCACACAGAATTTTCAGACAAGCTCCTACTTTTCTCAAAATGGTGTGTTCACTTATTTCAATCACATTATATACTGAAGTATCAAATTATATACAAGTATGAAATTACATGTGAGTATTTGCAAGCATGTTCGCACTGTCTCCTTTTACAAATGTGTTTGCAGAGTCTCTTCTGATCAAGCAAGCATGTTTCTACAACAGATGAGGAGTTTCCAAGCATGTTACCTCATTAGTCATCCCCTCAGAATCTACCACACAAAATGTAAGTCTCTTTGCAAAAAAGCTTAAGAATATTAGAGATGACAGAATATTTTGCTAGAACAACAGCAAACACTGAACATTAGAAATGACAGTATATTTTGCTAGAACAACAGCAAACACTGAAAATAAGAAATGATGATATATTTTGCTAGAATAACAGCAAAACATTAACTCTCTTCAGTTCTTTCCCTTGAATTTCGATCACCGATGATCGACGGTTTTCTTCCTGGAATTATGGTATTTAAAACAACATTTTTGTTATCTGAAGCCTTAATAACACAAAAACAGACACATTCATCACAAAAATATTATTATTTTAGAAATAACGCGCAGAATGTTATGAAAAATTACAAAAAAATCATGCAAAATGCAAAAATCTCAAAAACAGTTGAGATATCCAACAGTTGACTTATTGTATCAAAGTTGACTAAGATGAGCTGTCTTGTATAGGAACATGATCTGACTGATAAAAACGTGCCCAGAGATAAACTAGAGTGATAAACAGAGGGACTGTTTGCCTTCTGACTCTGATGAAAATGCATGAACACCACAGGAAAGGGAGAATGGAGGACAGAGTGGTTGTGGCAAACAGGATGGGACAGGAGGAGACTGTGTTTACACTACACACTTCTCCTGTATTCAAACAGCTACAAAATCAAGATACAATGTGCCTACAGGTCAGATAGTGCTGGGATCTGTGTGTGTGTGTGTGTGTGTGTGTGTGTGTGTGTGTGTGTGTGTGTGTGTGTGTGTGTGCGCGCGCGCGTTCGCGCGCCTGCACACACACACACACCCCTCCCCGTGCGTGCATGTCTGTCTGTCTGTCTGTCTACCTGCCTGTCTGTGAGTTTGCCTATCTGAGTGACAGACTGACAGCCAGCCAGCCAGACAGACAGACAAAGAGAGGAGACACATGTAGACGGATACTGCATGTGTTGTTTTGACTAAAAATAGATAAGGTTTTGGACTAGAACCAGTGTTTATGTGCTATCTATCTTTAAAATATGGAATGGAATGTGCCAACTTCACAGATCTGCATAAAGATTGTTGTGGAATATCAAACACGGATTACCATGGCTTCGATCCCACAAGTAGGCAAAAAAAGTGTTTACCTCCTTAATGTTGCACCATTCAAGGAGGAAAACAAAAAACTTAAGTTTTTGTTGTTGTTTTTTTTGTTTACATCCATTTCTGCATTACTTTAAAGCATAAAGTTTTTATTGTTTTGTTACATCCTATCCTGTACTACTTTCAAGGTGACAGCTAACAGTGTGTGCGATCAAAATTTACACTTCCAATTCCAGCCATGTTCTTCTTGGTATCTCCTTTTGTAGGATCTCAGCGGCCCACTTACATTTCTAGTTCCACCATGTGCTGAGCCTTAAAAGAGCTAAAGCTCCAAAATATGTAACCAAACTATACTACTACAATTTCCCTCTGGGCCAAACTGTCTATGCATCCATGAGTGTGCTCTCCTTTTAGGAGCACATACTACACAAAGAAGCATCCCACTCTGAAGGATGCAATTCCAGGTACATTATCCACGAAATAGCGCAGATCTAGTTTCCTTCACTCTGACAGGTCTTCCAAGACCACAGGATCGATATGATTACTCCTACTAGGTCTTCCTCTGTTTTCTTCAGTTGCTCAGCTTTTGAAAATATGGCTGAAAAGATTGAGAAAAGATTTGCAGATGCTGTTCTCGCAAATAACAGACAGTTGGAAAAGTCTTATCAATATCGCTCTGCCAAGTCTAGTTCTGCTGACAGTTGTAATTGCTAGGGAAACTTAAAGATTACTAATGGATATAGCATGCATATACATGCACACTCCATCTAAGATGTGTTGAAGCAAAAACTACATGACTAGAGCCATAAGTAACAGAATACAAGTAATATCTACACTGTCAGCAAAGCAGAGAAACTTTCCAATGACCTTTAAAATAAATAACTTTTTTTCATGACTAAACAGTACTAAGACAACTTTCAAAAAGTTGTTTTCAACACGGTGACAGCCCTGATATGGCCCTTTGCGGTCGGCTGGGCTATAAGCAACATTACCTTACCTTCAAAACATCGTTTATTTTCTTCTGTCATGCCCCGTCCCCCACTCTCCACACACACACACACACACACACACACACACACACACACACATGTGCGTGTGCGCGCACATACACAACGCACTTATGTTTCACTGCTAGTCTATTTATTTTTTTCTTGTCAATATTATGCATTGTATTTCCGTATATTACATTACAACACACACAGACCCATCCTTTACGCACATACGCCCTCATTTGGACAGACTGGTGACCCTCTGCATCACGTTTCTTCAGAGTTCCTCAGTTTCTTTCTTTCCCGCTCCTTTTTTTTTTTGTCATCTGTGTTCATCCCTCTCTCTCTCTTCAAAAACAAACAAAAACAAAAAAAAAAAAAAACACACACACACCAAAGAAACAAAAAACGAGGAAAAAAAAAAAATTCATTCTAAGGTTGGACAGGTAGACAAAGGAAGCAAGAGCGAAAAGGAGGGAGGCTTTCTGAGCAGCAGCCAGACGATCAATACTGCTGCTGGAATCAGCTCCCTACAAGCTCCTAGCGGCAGTTGTTTGACGCCTGGCTGAATGGAGAAGGCAAAATGGTGGTGACGTAAGCAAACTTCAAAGCGAAACCAAATAAAAGCCATTTGACTATCCAGGAGACTGCAGATTTTTTTTTTTGATGCATGGGGGTAAGGAGGGTGGGGGAGGTGCTAGGACGGTTGGAGTCAAGAGGATCATGTGGATGATTCCCGGAGTTTGCTCTTTTTCTCTGATTGCTGCAACTGTCAAACCAACTGTCACATTCTTTCAAACACCATCGTTGAGCAGAGCTATGACCTTTTACATTTCTTCATTGTCCTACAGACAGGAAACATCTGCACCACTGAGACCTGATTTCTGATGGTATGGGCTATTGTTGGTTCTACTCTCCTTTCAATCAATGTACCACCAGCTATACTTGTGTTCACCACCCCCCCCCCCCCCCCCCCCCCCCCCCCCCCCCTCCTTTCCCTCATCCTGTGAGGAAATGTATCACATCAAGTTCATTGTCTCAACTCAATCTGTCAGGTTGTTCCTAAGATACATCTGTCTTAGATTTTAGAGACAAACTTAGAACACTGATGAATAAAGCCAAATCACATCACTAAATAATCTTTTCACTATATTCATCCACATTTCACAAAGATTCCTTAACTGTATATTTTCCTCTTCCTCTAATATGTATGGGCTGAGACAGGAATAGCTCAGTGGTAGAGCCGCAGACTCATAATCTTGGTGATCCTGGGGTTGTGGGTTCGATTCTCCACCAGGCCGTTTCAGAACAGGAGGATTTTTCCCTCAGAGTTAACATTGGTTCTGACACTATTTCCCATACAGTCCTTCGAATGAGACTATAAACCGAGGTTCCATGTGTGAATGCATGCTTAACATCTTGCACACACGTCAAATCCCATCAACAACTTTTGAAAGAGAAGGCTAGTTTGGCCGTTGGTATGGATGACATGTTATACACAGCATGCACCTTCCCCGAAGTTGGGAGTATGGCTGCCTTAATGGAGGAATTAAAAAAAAAAAAAAACAGTCATGCACACAAAAATCCACTCCCTTTGTTGGGTAGATGGGATTAATCCTTGCCTGTCTATACAGGGAGTATACGCAGGAGTATCAGCCTGTGTATGCAGAGAGAGAGAGAGAGAGAGAGAGAGAGAGAGATGTATGGATGCTATTGTCACATAGGCTTGTTCTCAGGAACAGTATTCCAAACTCACTGCTTCAGTGACCATGTGTTTTTGGGCATTCATGCCCTGCTGTCAAGGAGTAATCATGCTGGGCACTTTCACATTTCCTTGACCCACTACCTCCAACACACAAGAGCTTCTCTCCCCCTCCCCTTCACATTACACCTCAAAAACTTTTACATGGACTAGAGGGCATAAACCTTACACGTCAGACACAAGAACTTAAAAGTTGAACCCCACGCTGGCTGGTTCCAAGCTCTGCAGGAGGAGGTCATGTAGCTAAATTACAATGAACGGGACTGGGCTTGCCGGTTCATTCGCTGACATGGTTAATAGCAAAGCTAATCATTCAGCTCACTTCCTTATCCTTTTTGCTTCATTATCTTATCCCTCTACAATTCTGAAGGGTTCTCATTTAGTCAGACAGCCAAAACTAGTGACTTTATCCTATAAGTGAATAAATATGAGACCTGCAGTATACTGCCGGTACTACCGATATCACCGACATTCAAACCAAATAGTATTCCTCTTTGGTCTATCATCCAATTTTGGTTGACAACAACAATCAACAACAATAACAAAACATCTCTTCACAAATATCTGCTGAGTTTCCATTGCAGGAAGTTAATCGATTTCTAGTGAAAATCATCTCCTTAACTTAAGAGTTTTACGACAATAAAACATGCATCTGATAGTCCTTGTATAAAACCCTCTGTGTGTGTGTGTGTGTGTATGCGCGCATGTGTGTGTATGTGTGTGTGTGTGTGTGTGTGTGTGTGTGTGTGTGTGTGTGTGTGTGTGTGTGTGTGTGTGTGCATGTGTGTGTGTGTGTGGTGTGCGTGTGTGTGTGTGTGTGTGTACATGTGTGTGTATGCGTGTGGAAGTCCATGGTACTGGGAAACAGAAGAAATGCTAGTTCTGTAACCAAATTCAGTATCTTTCAACTTGCTCACACAAATCTCCTGGTTCCTTTGATGGTTTGATGTGATGTATAATACATTTTGCTTTCTGAAATAATACATTTATGCATACTATATTGTGTTCATGCTTTTTTGTATCACATTTTTTTTTCAAAAAGCACGTACCGAAAATGGTGCCTAACGTGGGACATCAGAACAGATGCACGCCTTTATGCCAAGTCTGGAATGCTTAACATTCTTGAGGCATTCATCTTGCAAGAATATATGTTATGAAAATGGATTTTCAAAGCACACTAAGAAAACTGGGGAAAAAAAACCTTTTATATGGTTTTGAACAACAGAAGTGCTGGGGAAAAAAATTTGTCATAAGTTACTTTTGTTTCCGTAAGCCACTTCTGGGAAATAAATCATCTAAAATCCTGAGACGTTTGTGACAAAACCAAACATAATGTTATGATAAACAAGTTATCAGTATTTGTTGAAATGACCAGATGGTTCTTGGAAATATCAACACAGATCAAAAGGCTTTTTCCAACCCCATGGTTCACTTCAATGTACAACATACACAATGAAGGCCAACTTCAAAACAAGCTGCTGGCATCGCAACACTTTCAATCCTTATTGTGACCTAGTACTGCCTGGAAAAGTCCATTCACACAACCCTGATCCAGTCATGCAAATCTGACCATGGATGGAGATTCAGCTTGTGGGCCATTCTCTGCCTGTATTGTTGTGACTTATCATCATCTCTGCAATAACCTCATCATCATACACTGCAATGTTATTATTCTTTGATCATTACTGAAAACTGAGTGTGTTAACTCACAGTTTGACTTGATCAGTGGCAGTTGGAAAAACTCCAACAGGTACATTGAATTCTGACAGGAACCACCGCTGTGTTTGTTTCAACTGTAGATCTAACTCGTGTTTGATGATTGATAAATCTAATATTTTCATGTAGTCTTCTTTCTATCTGATGATGAAAATTGCACCTTTTTATGAACTTTTAAAGTTTCATCAACAGAACAAAGTTTCATGTTTCATACACTTTACTGAAATCTACAAAGAAACTATACCTTGCTGATTGATCGTTTCCTGAATTCCAAAGCCATTTCCCGGTATTACAGACATCCACGCACATAAAACACACACACACACACACACACACACACACACACACACACACACACACCGAGAGAGAAGGGGGAAAAGGTCAGATAAAAAGGAGAAAGGAAAACAGCGCAACTTCCTCCACCATTATCCCAGCCCCTTCAGAAGCATTTCCATCCCACCAGATTCTGTCACTGCATGCCAGACAAACGCTGCTCTCCAAGGCAACAGAAATATCAAAGACTCAAAGCTGTTGCACGTTGTTCTATGGGTCATGAAGAGCATGGTCAATCTATTCACACAGCTCCGTGTGTAAATCATATTACAGTGTGGACTGTAAGTTCACAAGTGTAACATCTCCTCTTCTTCCCTGCGGGATCAATGTGGTAGTCTGTATGCATGCAGCCTGGCCTGGCTATGATGGGTGAACAACCAGATTACCAATGTTTGCAAAACTATTTGGGCTCTGGGGTTGTAGAAAACCTCAAAATATCCAGGTCAGACATGTTTTGCTTACAAACATTGACAGTCTCGTATCAGTGTCTTCTCTATCTCTCTCTCTCTCTCTCTCTCTCTCTTGCCTGGTGGCGCCAATATTTTCCTGGGATTCAGTAAATGTCAGAAGTACCATCAAACTCTCCCCCCCCCCCCTCTCTCTCTCTCTCTCTCCACCCTCTTTCTATCTCCCTCTCTCTGAGCATCTGTGTGTGTGTGTGAGTGAGAGAGAGAGAGAGTGTTTGTGTGTGTGTGTGTGTGAGTGTGTGAGTATATGTGTGTGTGTATGTGTGTGTGTGTGTGTGTGTGTGTGTGTGTGTGTGTGTGTGTGTGTGTGTGTGTGTGTGTGTTCAGTTCAGTTCAGTGGTTTATTTAACGTCTGTTCACCATTGATGATGTTAGACGAAAAATAATTTAAAACATCATCTCTAACTAACAAAGCTTAACCTCAAAGATAAAAAATAACAACAATAACTTTTTGAATTAGTGGTAAAAATAAACACGGATCAAAGCAATTTGGCAATTTTAGAATGTGCGGTAATGGTAGCAATGTTTATGATAGAAGGGCCGGACAATATTTGACCGATATCTTGGACGTTGATATCAATAGAATTTTCTTTATAGATTGGAGTTAAGACAGAACATTCTACCAACAAATGATGCACTGAAATAGGATTACCACAAATACAAAAAAACATGGCAAGAATACTTTGTGTTCCATGCATTTAACTTGAGTTTTGTTACTATCTGGAAATGTGACGAGGAGGACAATTATTTACATATTTCAGATTTTCTCCACAATTTCTGTTATAAACACAATTTTCTAACTTTAGCAACATTTCTGATGAAGATGTTTTCAGTGACGATAATAAATTACAATCGAGGCAATGTTTAGCTCCAGTTTTAGCAAGTATATCTGCTGCTTCATTCCATTGCAACCCACTATGAGAGGGAACCCAGCAGTGTGTGTGTGTGTGTGTGTGTGTGTGTGTGTGTGTGTGTGTGTGTGTGTGTGTGCGCATGCATGTGTGTGTGCGTGTGTGCGCGTGTGTCTGTGTGTGTGCATGTACGCATGTACGCATGCTTGCCTGTGTGTTTGCCTGCGCGTCCCCACATATTTGCATACACATATGTGTAGTTTGTGTATGACTATGACTATGTGAATGACAGTCTTTGAAAGACAAAATGAGGCATCTGAGTGTATGCATAAGCATGGAGATGAACATACAGGCTAATGCACAAATATACATGCATGCATTTCATATGTGTGTGTGAACAGTGGGTGTGTAAGAATTCTGCTGCAAATTGCTTCCCCCCCCCCCCCCCCTTTCTTTCTTCCCGCAATCTGCTTGGCGCAGCATCCAGACATTGGAGGGCAAAACTAATCAGAGAGGACTGCTGACTCCTCAGACTCTTCTCTTTCTCAAAGTCGCAAATCCTTCGCCATCTGCCATGTCGAACGTGCCACGCGCAATGCTTGCATTTACAGTCGGACAGTCTGTCAGGGAAAATGAATGGCGGGGGGGCAGCCAATCTCTCCTCAGTCAAGTTAAAGGGATCCCCCGGGCAGGAGGCTGTGATGCCCCAGGGAGCTGACAGACCAGGGTATATGGCGGCTCCCTGTTGAGGGGTCCTGTCTTCACTGGGCCTCCCGGAGCTTAGCTGCATTGGCTGACGATGGGTAGAATGTTAGACATTGTTGTTTTTTTCTGGGGGGGGGGGGGGGGGGGGGGGGGTCGGTTTTTTTTCTTTTCTTTTGCTCTTCTGACAGCTTAATTTGCTGTCTAACGCATGTCTCGACCCCGAGTGCCTGTCTTACTTTGTGCACACATGTACGCGTGCATGTAGGGGCATGCACACACACACACGCACGCACGCACGCACACACACACACACACACACACACACACACACACACACACACACACACTTCCATATGACACGCAGAATATCACACGCAGCTCGCGAACAGCATTTTTCAAACCCAAAAAAACTTTATAACATGAAACAGCAGTAATTTTATGAAGTTTAACAACAATCTCATCATAACCATAAAACCACTTTAATCCACTTTAACTTTTCCTAGAATAAAAGTTCTGTTACGCCGCAGCCAAACGAATGCCACAAAACACTTGATATTACAGAAGCACCACTTTTGCACCCTCAAGGTCTTCTAAGCAAAACAAACCAGAGCTGAGATTTAGCTTTTTTCCAATACACAACCATATCTTGAAATATCCAAAGTGCTCAGATTCTCACAATGTAAAGGCAAATAAACATAACCCATGCGTCAAATATCGGAACATGTGCCACTAAACATCAGTGACATGATTCCATAGCATTCCACTCATAACCCATGTGTCAAAAATATTGGAACATGTGCCATTAAACATCAGTGACGTGACTCCATAGCATTCCACTCATAACCCATGTGTCAAATATCGGAACATGTGCCATTAAACATCAGTGACGTGACTCCATAGCATTCCACTCATAACCCATGTGTCAAATATCAGAACGTGCGCACTAAACATCAGTGACGTGACTCCATACATTCCACTCATAACCCATGTGTCAAATATCGGAACGTGCGCACTAAACATCAGTGACGTGACTCCATAGCATTCCACTCATAACCCATGTGTCAAATATCAGAACGTGCGCACTAAACATCAGTGACGTGACTCCACAGCATTCCACTGACAGCTCTGAATGGATTCACAAGGCCATCTGACCTGAAGATAAAGACTGACTGATTGATTGATTGATTTAATCATTTTATTTATTTATTTACTTCATTTCCATTTCTATTTCAGATTATTCTCTTCTTTTCATCCTTTCTTTCCTCCCTTTCTTTATCACCCCCTCCCCCTCCCCTATATACGACACCCCCATCCCCACTCTCACCACCTCTCCGCTCCACCCTCTCTTGTCTTTCGCCCATCTTTACATCATCTAAGCGCTTTACATCATCAGTTTTTTACCCATGACATTTCCGAGAATGGCATTTTAATCACCAGTACACTTTGAAGAAGGCTCTTTGACTTGAAATGTTGTGTTCTTTTACTCCAAAGGATCTTTCACAAACGAGGTACTTTTCAATGTTCTGTGTTTTACCCATCTGACCTGACCACTTCAAGTGGACTGTCTGCACTGGGGCAGCCACAGGGATGGACCAGGTCAAGATGTGATGGTATGGGGTAGCTGGGATGAGCTGGGAACAGGACAGTAATGTTGATGTAAGGGTGTAAAACCTGAAGGACTAAAACACGCTAACAAAGAAAGAAACACAAGTGTGTCAAAGAGTGCCTGTGGTCTGATGCCACTGCCTGCACCAATGTGGATAGGTATTTGACAATCAGGATAATTTCACTTCGAATTGAAGAAACTGAAATTTTCTGTTCAGTTTAGCCAAATGAAGTTGTAGGGACTGATCAATCAAGTTACATTAACCAAAATTCTGGCTTATGTTTTATGATAAATCACTTTCAAATGCATAATTCCAGTGTTTAGATGTGGAACGTTTTTTTTTCTGTGGCTTTTGCTTTACAAACAACCCTCAGATCTGCTGCAGATCAAGACAACTGTTCACAATCAATCTTGCGAACAAGCAGACAGTAAACAAAGAATGGGGTCCCACAGTAATACTCTGCTGAGCATGAGATACTTGTTTGTACTGGACAAATACAATACAAGAAGGTTTCCATGGTTCAATCTACTCACCAACTTTCTGCAGAGGCGAGTTCTCTAGCGTGTCCAGAAGCTGCCTCTTGACAGCATTCTGAAGCTGACGTTCTCGCTCTGGGTCATACTGACGGTCGGTGACGGGGCCAGCCAGGATGTACACATTCTCCACTGACACATCGATGTCCGCAGAAAACAGGCTAGTCCATGGGATGTCAAGCTTCAACAGTCCTGTTGAGGAACCCAAATACAGATTACCTCTTCTTTTCTAATTGTTAATGTGCCATGTTGCTGTTTGTTTTGCTCTTGTTATTCATACTGTGAGCTGACTGCTGCTGTCACTGTCGTTGCAATGATTGTTTGTTTCTGTTACAAAAGTTATAACCGTTATCTGTTTTCCATGTTCTTACACTTAGCTGTCTCATATTACTGTTGAAACTGTTGCATTTGCTTAAAAGCATAATGACAAATACATGCACACAAAATTTGTTCAATGTTGAATCATTTGATTTCAACTCACACAAGTCAAAGTACACTCACCTGTACCTCAGAACTTTCTGACATCATCTACAATTATGCTGAGATGAGAAAGCAAAACACTCTCTCTCTACTACCACATTTCATCTTTGTGTCGCATAGATAAACATGTTTATGCCAAAGTTTTGTTGGGCATTGTCTTTGCCTAACAGACAGACAGGTGGATTAGTAAGATTAGGGTCAGTAGTTTATGCATCAAATCAGATGTCATTTTAAGAAAGAGACTACCTCTGACATCCAGTATCACATGAATGTGCATAACAGAACACACACATTAAAATACAGTAAACAAACCGTGAAAGTCCCTATTTTTCTTGACAGTTTTCCAGTCAAAAGGTTTCTGAATCAGTCCTTAGTCCCTGTCCTATGGTAGTAAATTCCACCTCAAAGATTGTGAAGAAAAATTAGTAGGGATAGCAAAAACCACATGGTCAGCTGTAAAAAGAAATGATTTCTGGCCAGCATCTCTACAAAGCAAGCTGGTTTTAATGCACTTAATATTCAGGATGTACCAGAATTTATTACTCTTGAGTGGAAATTCATTCTGACCACACACACACACACACACACACACACACACACACACACACACACAAAATCAGTTACATGTTTTAAGCAGTGAAACTTGTTTTCCCTATTTCGCTTTATAATACGACATGAAGCACTTACCATTCCACACTCCTATATCAGCTACAAGCACCTCATTAAAAAAAAAAAAAAAAAAAAAAAAAAAAAAAAACCACCTGAATAAAATGTGTCCACTGACATACAGATACGGTTGCATGCATACTCATACTCACATGCATACACACATATCCATGTACTTTACAAAATACTTTACTTTCAAAACAAGACTTGATATTATGTGTTCATATCTGAAAAACAGTCCACACACTTTTCCAAATCTGATATTCTGGAAACCTGAATGATGTTTATCTCCTTCATTTACCAGCTGTATATTGTCAGCAGAATAGAGATATTTATAGCTAAGTCACTGAGTTTCAACTGACAGAATATGCAAATATAAACAAACTAGGCCAGATATTCCTTAACCTATCAATATTCTAAAAGAGATACATCTATTTCTGCCCATAAGGCTGGTCTTAGCAGCACAGCAAAGTCTGCCATAAACTTTCTGTTTTTATTTTTCTGATTCCACTTTTTGACTGAATAATGCACAAGTTCAAAACAAAGATTTCTTATCAGTAAATTAAACATTTCCATACTCACTGCAAGTTTACAAAGAATTTATGCCATTGCATAGTTTTGAAAAATCAAAACAAAAATAAAGCAAGACGGTTTCAGATTTTCTTCATTCATAATTTTCCATTTTAGACTGCAGACACAGTTCAATTGTTGTGAGTGTTGTGTGTCTAGGTGAGACTGAACAGTTCATATAGAGAGTCAAAAGTATACTTATGCATAACATGTGAGTGCCAACATACCCATACCCACATACAGGGGGACACAGAACTCCCACTAAAGGTGCCCAGTAAGTCAGACCTGCTGATTTCCATCAAATGCTGACATGAATGGGATACATGAAAATAAACAAAGAAAACGAAATAAAACAACAACAACAAAACCCCCATACCTTCAGAGTCATGATATCAATATCTCCTACTTTTAAACATACTCAACAGAAATGCTAGCCCCCATTAGGAATCCAACGCATACACATGCACATTTGCACATGCAAGAGCACACACACGCATAAATGCATGAAAGCGCGCATACGTGCGCACTAGCGCGCGCACACACACACACACACACACACACACACACACACACACACACACACACACACACACTTGCAAAACAGTGAATGCAGAAAAGTGATGACCTTTAACATTAAGAGTGTGTTACCTTGTCAGATGTTCCAACACTTGTTCATAGAAAGTTGGTCTTTTAAATGACAGAAAATCGATCATCTTTTGCTTTCGCTTTCATGCACACTCCTCTCTCTCTCTCTCTCTCTCTCTCTTCTCTCTCTCTCTCTCTCCAATGCACAGACCAAAATGTCCTTCCTTTCGCCACTCTAGCTACACAGCACACTAAAGACAGCTCAGGTTTCTGTTAAGGTGTTAGTTTTACTTTTTTCCCACAACATGGTGAGAAAAAAAAAAAAACCCACTTTCCTGCATGTTTTCCTATGTTTTGTATCTCCTAAGGAATTCCTAATGACAGGGCATGCAAATAAGGAGAAACTAGGCTGATTTGTCTTGTCTTTAGCCTATCAATATTCTAAAAGGAGTTGCATCTATTCTTGCCAAAAAGGCAAAGAGATGCAGCAAATGTTTGGCATTAGAAGTGCAATGGAGTTTGCAGTAAATCTTTTGTTGTTGTTTTCCTGACACCACTTTTTGAACAAATAACGAATGAGTTCAAAGCAGGGGACCAACTGGACAGGCATTCAGCGAGCAGCCCAGAACCGAGTGCCATGGCGGAAGTGTGTCAATGGCCTATGCTCACCCTTGTGCTATGGGCCTAAGTAAGTGAGTAAGTCAAAGCAAAAGATTTCTTCTGAGGAAATAAAAACACCTCACACCGATGGTAAGTTTAAAAGAATATATACAGGTCACAGGAAATTGTTGAAAGTTCAAACAAAAATACAGCTATGAGGTTTCAGATTTCCTTGATTCATCGTCATCCTCTTGAAACAGCAGACACAGTCAAAAACGTTGTGAATGCTGTGTGTCGGGTTAAGACTGAACAGTTCAATACTGAGAGTCAAAAACATACTTATGCATATGCAAACACATGTGTGCAAACATGCCCTTACCGAAATATACAGTGGGGATATAGAACTCACACTAATAGTGCTCAGAGCAAGATTTGCTGATTTACACAGAATGCTAAAAAAATGATGATGAAAATCAAAACAAAGAAACAAACTAAACAAAACAAAATAACCCTCCTACACCTTTATCGTCACTGATGTCACACTCAAGTCAAAGGAAAAACTGGCTCATTGGGAACGCCTGTGCGCACGCGCACACACACACACACACACACACACACACACACACACACAACAGTGAATGAATTGAAGACAAGTGATGACCTTTAACATTAAGAGTGTTTTACCTTGTCGGACGTTCCAACGCTTGTTCATTGAAAGTGCATCCTTTAAATGGCAGAAAATCAATGATCTTCTGCTTTTGCGAGAGAGAGAGAGAGAGAGAGAGAGAGAGAGAGAGAGAGAGAGAGAGAGAGAGAGAGAGAGACAAACAACAGACAGACAGACAGTCAGAGAGAAGGAGAGAGCATGGCCAAAACGTTCTCCCTTCCTTTCAGCATTTCAGCTTTGCAGTAGACTAAAGACAGCGTAAGTTTCAGTTAAGATTTTGGTTTTAGATTTTTTTTCCTTCTTTTTCCCCATGTGGTGAGACAAAAATCCTTTCTAAATTTTTCTTTCTAGTTCTGTATCTCAGAACTGACAGATGAAAATGATCTTTCCCTGCCTCCAGTTGACAGAATGCAATAAAGATAAAGAGATTAAACTACAATTATTTCTAAAAATCACACAACATTTTTTCGAATACAAAATATGTAAACAAAGCCATGTTTAAGTGCGTAGTGCCAGTTACGCAGGCATTATACCTGATGAAAAATGGCATGTGACGTCAACTCAGACAGATACACAACTATCCAACCATTCCACAATTGTAATCCCATTCTCTTGATCTATTGATTTCTCACTACCCCCCCCCCCCCCACACACACACACACACACACACACACCACCACCACCACCACCACCACCACCACCAGCCCGTGTTCCATCCTTTCCTGCACCTGTTCTCCCACAGAAGAAGAAGAAACACCCGAAGGTGCTGGGGAGGACCCAGAGAGAAGCACTGTCTTCACCTGCCTTTAGAGCAGTCCTGTACCACCCTTGGAGGCCTGCGCCGTGTTGACGATGGGTACAGGCACGCGCAGGACACTCCATTAAGATATCAAGGGACATAACTGCTCCTGAACAGAGGTATATCAGACTACTGGATGCAACTCATAACATAAAGTACCCCATGGGCGTACCAGCCCGTATTTCATGACTGCAGAACCCACCGGCGAAAAAACACACCACCCTCCAGCTGTCGAGCACACCCCACAGACCCAACCACCCCTGCCCACGGACAGATGAAGACGGTGTCACTCCAGACACAGCCTTACGGTCTTATGTGCCCTCAAGAGAGAATCCAAAGTTGTAGTCTTTCCCACTGTCAACAGGACTTTCCCTGATCTTCTCTTGATCTACTAATTTCTCACCTCTTCCCCCCCCCCCCCCCACACACACACACACACCACCACCACCCTCAGCCCCTGTGTTCCAGCCTTTCCTGCACCTGTTCACCCACATTATCTTCTTGCATGTGAAAAAAGAAGAGAGAGAGAGAGAGAAAAGAGATGGGGGTGAGGTGGGGGGTGGGGGGGGGGGGGGGGTTAAGAAAAAGGAAGCCAGGGTGGATGTGTGCACTGACTCAGGAAAGAAGGATTTGCTACCAAAAAAAAAAAAGTAAATGTATTTCATCATCCTGTCTAAAACACCCCCACCCCCTACCTTTTCACTTTCCCCTCCTCTAAACGATGATCTCCAATCACAAAGGCATTGTTCTGGAAGATGAGAAAAAACTGTATTCTATCCCAGCAGATGAATCCCTGTTCACATGTTCAACAGGATCAAATTTGTGTATAAAAGGAGAAATAAATGAGACCATTAATTCAGACTCACGGGTTTAAAAACTTAAAAGCAACCGTCTGAGCCAGCTGAAAACATTAAAACAGAGGAAATCAAAATACACAGAAGGAAATAAAAACAAACAAAAATCATTTGCAATGAAATTATTTTCAAATGCTAATTCATAACTCTACGACTACATCAATTGAGAGAGAGAGAGAGAGAGAGAGAGAGAGACAGAGAGAGAGGCTAAAAGTGACAATAAAAAAACAGGTGCTCCTGAATAAACATGCAAGCACTTACCCACATATCCAGCTTTCACTTCAATGGGAAGATTCAGTTCCGCCTGAAACAAAAGGAAAACATGGATCATTATCATCTGCTGTTTCCAGATATTGTATTAAAAAAATACATATTACTGAGGAAGAATGAATCAAACTAAAAAAAACAAGGAATTCAGAAAAAAAAAAGAAAAGGAAAGGGGAGGGTGGGGATGGTGGGAGGGGCTGAATAAATGTTCAAGGAACACACACACACACACACACACACACACACACACACACATGCGTGTGCGCGCGACACACACACACACACACACACACACACACACACACACACACACACACACACACACACACACTGTTTAGTTTTTTTCTGTGTCACCATCATCATATAAAATGAAGAAAAAAAAATCTGGGCCCTGATGTGTAAGCCCTTGAACTGATCTGTCCTGAAAAAAGCAAAACAAAGATGCTATTTACCCCAGCTTGTGATACAACAGCTCATTTACGACATCCTTGAGTTGGATAGCAGTCTATGCTGTAGGGGCAATATAGTCATTCCACATCATCAGTTGCTGGTTGTTTTTTTTTTTTAATAAATAAATCCATCCATACCACATACCAAAAAAAAAAAAAAAAAAAAATATATGATGAGCAAGCAGACAATACAGAATGGACAGCTAATGGCCACAGGAGCTCATGTTTCAATTTTCACCGTCTGGCTGCTGGTAGAGTATAGCAGAGAGAGAGAGAGAGAGAGAGAGAGAGAGAGAGAGAGAAGACAAGACAAAATTCTTTACTTACAAGGATAATAGATAAGCGCTGATGTGCTTTTTTACATCCAGTCCTTGACCCCAGTAGGGTCAACAATGCAAAATAAGATGAGGCAATAAAAGAAGCATGCGTAAAGTGACTAGAACTACAATACAATACGGAATTAATATTTTTAAAAAGAGAGAGAGATGCAGGAGCAAAAGGAGTGCAGGGAAGGGCTGCAGAGAGAGAGAGAGAGAGAGAGAGAGAGAGGGACAAAGAGGTGAGGGTGGGTGCGGGAAAGAGCATGTTTAGAACAATCTGAAAATTTAAAAAAAAATTCCAAAGAGAAACAAGACAATCGATGTTGAAGCACCAGGGGGAAAAAAAAAAGCACAAATGGAGGGGAAAAATGCATAATGATAGCCAAGACACCACTGGTAGGAGGGGGGGGGGGGGGGGGGGAATATCATACAGATAATAAATCAAGTCATTCCAGTAGAACCGTTAGAGAGAGAGAAAGAGAGAGAGAGAGAGAGAGAGAGAGAGAGAGAGAGAGAGAGAGTCGCATAAGAATATAAATATATCGACATAATGGCAAGAGGGCAGGAGGTAGTAGAAACACACACACACACACACACACACACACACACACACACACACACCACACACACACACACACATGCACACAAACACATGTACTCACATAAGACATACTTAATAAACAGAATAATGTGTGCAATTTCAAGTACGAAACACTTTCTAATAATCAGATTTATACATAAGGCAAACAGGATGGCGGTGGTTGGTGGTGGATTTATGGCCGAGAATGCAAGCAGTGGAACATAAGATGGTTGAAATAATGGTGTTTGAAGGCTGATATGCATCAGTGTTGTTTGGTTGATTCAGGGAGCGAGTTCCATTGACAGGAACCTGAATATTATTACATTGTTGTTATTATACTGAGTATTTATATAGCACCTATCCTCGGTCACAGACCAAGCTCTAAGCGCTTTACAATAAACACACTACCTCACTCACTCAACGGGCTGCCTACCCAGGTAGACCCCGCCGAAGAGCAGCCTACTGGCGCTCATTCAGTCGTTTCCCGTACCATTCAAATATCAGCCACTCATTTTCATTTAACTCATTTATTCTTCCAGGGTTTCTCACACAGGATGCATGTGATGTTTATACATGTCCTCCATTTCCACCGGTACACAATGGCACACGATAACAGTAAGTGACAATTTTTGTGGCTTGGTAAGAAATACCAGGCAGCTATCTTCAATCTACATCAATTTTGCCAGGTCAGCGGGGGACCCCCCTGCTCTTTTCGATTTTCAACTGCCGTGGGTTCTTTAACGTGTGCAGGGGGCCAGGAAAGCACACAGGTCTGACTCGCTTATAGTTCCCATCTGATGGACTTGACATTCAGTTCGATTTGTCATTCAAACGGGGAAAAGAAAGGGCGAGAAAGGCAGGGCTTCAACCCATGCACTTCTCACACGTTGGATTGGCGGGTGAACGTCTTAACCACGCTGCACCTTTCTTCCTAATAATGTGTTATGTAATGTGTTGTGTAATATGTTAAACTGGGTTTGAATAAGTCAATTCTAGGAACAGGGACATGAAGTTTGGGTAGAGTCCTTGAGGAATTAATTGACAATCGGTGAACTAATGTGGAGGGTGCCTTCCCAGACACAATCCTGTGCATTATGATCCCTTTGTTGTATTCTAATCTCAGACTTAATGGGAGCACTTGAATCTTTTTATAGTCTGAGTCCAAAAGACTACTGCTTTTAAGGAGACTAATTTGAGTGCTCGCTTGTGTAAGCTTAGCAATGGTTTGAGGGTGTTAGCGCTAGCAGAGTCCCATAGAGTAGAGCACAGAGAGAGAGAGAGAGAGAGAGAGAGAGAAGAAAAAAAGCTGGCATGTATATATAATTCTGATACAAGAAAAGTATGTAAACTTTTTCTAGAACGTAGACTGGTGAGAGGCCCACAAGGGCAGAAAGACAGAGAATAACACTATCAAAAAATGTATACAAATAAAAGCAGAAAAGACATAGAGAATGACATAAAAGAGGACATTGCAAAAAAAAAAAATTTCTAGAAGGCAGAAAACACTATCTCTGTTTAAAATAGCCCACAGAATCCTTACTCACATACACACACGCATGCACGCATGCACACACACACACACACACACACACACACACACACACACACACATCAATAGCGTTTCTCCGTCCTGAACTCTGGGGGGGAGTGGCTGTGGCGCTGCACTGAAGCACTCTGTGACAAGTTCATCCAGTTCTGCTGGTTGAGTGCAATGGGCCTGTGTCTCTGTAAACATTTTTCCCTGTCCCTTGTGCAATGTTGTCAGTCCATTGCTCTTGTTGTTTTTGTTTCTCTGCTTTCCCTCAAGAGTTCCCTGGAGGACTGTTTTAGCAAACTCGCTGGGTCTTGTTACACTGACATTCCAAAGTAGGGTTTTTCCCTCATAATTAACATCAGAAGATCTTCATGTTATCAAAAAGAAAATGATAAAAACAACGCCTCTCTCTCTCTCTCTCTCTCTCTCTTACTCTCTCTCTCTCTCTCTCACACACACACACACACACACACACACACACATGCACACACACACACAAACGAATGAGTGCTAAAAAAAAAAAAAAAAAAAAGCAAAAACATCTGCAAACAATTAGACAAAATACATATTTTTGAATATGACAAATCACAGCCGTCAGGAATTCTCTGTAAAGTTCTACATACTCAAACTACCATTTCAATTCATTCATTGTATGTCCAGTGTAAAGGCAGCAACAGACACCGTTTCAGTTTCAGCGTCATCAGGGAGATGTCCCTGCATAAGGATTAATCCATTCATACTACATCATACCTGCTATGTGAGACAGCAGTGCGCAGATTAACAGTTGAAGAATGAATAAAGTAATGACTAAGATGAAAGGATTTAAGACAAGGTCTCGTGGATACAAGTTAGCAGATATCAGCCAAAAGAGCTGGTCAGACCTTGGGTACCTACCTAGCATTGTCTGCGACACTTATACTTGAGTGTGTTTGCATGGGTGTGCATGTGCATGTATGTGTGTGTGTGTGTGTGTGTGTGTGTGTGTGTGTGTGTGTGTGTGTGTGTGTGTGTGTGTGTGTGTGTGTGTGCAAGTGCGATTTGCTCTTCACTGTTGCAGCTGGACTTCCATAACTCAGTTTTATCATTTGTATTTCATGTGTTTGCAAATCTCCTTCTCATTTAAAACTTTTTGCTTTCATTTGTTCCACGTCGTGCCACTCTTCAGAACTCACACGGCTGTGTTGATCTCTCTTTTTTCACATGATTTTGATCTACTTATCGTTGTCTCCACATCAACATTCTCCTGTACAACCAGCAATGTGTCCCAACCAGTCACCCCCTACCAACCAGGACCATTAGTATCCCCTGCACCCGCACAGTGTTCTTTAGACACTGCATCTAGGGGAGAGAATCGGACACTACTCTGTCCTGACTACATGCTGGGAAAGGGGGGAAAGCGAAGGAACAAAAAAAAAAAAAATGGTCAGAAAAATGATGCCACAGAATATGGCAGCATAGCAGCCTGCATCACACCACCTCTTGTTCCTTTACTTTCTGCTTCTGTTCAGATGATACTGGCCCACTGCTCCCCATAGCAGTCTGTCATCGCTGGTGCGAGAGCACAGCATGAAGAACCAGTGAAGGCAAAACTCTTCTGCTGCAGTACAGATTAGACCAGCAGGAACAATACACTCAAAAAGAAAGAGTGTTTCTGAAGCAGCAGCAGATGCAAATGCA
Source organism: Conus betulinus (assembly GCA_016801955.1). Taxonomy (NCBI): domain Eukaryota; kingdom Metazoa; phylum Mollusca; class Gastropoda; order Neogastropoda; family Conidae; genus Conus; species Conus betulinus. The sequence goes on along the minus strand of JADBJO010001251.1, from coordinate 249,029 downwards.
GAAGAAAAGGTACTGAAGGTCTGCGTCATGGCGGGCAGTGATATAAAACCAGAAGATATCTCCGTTGTTGTACATCGAGCTGGACCCAGGCCCAGAAAAAAAAAAAAAAAAAAAAAAAAAAAAAAAAACGGCACCACCACCAGCAACACTAGTGACTCAAGTGGGGCAATTCAAAGACCTATCCTATTGCAATTTGTTTCTCACAAAAAGAAAGCCTGCATAACGAATAAGAGAAAAAAAAAAAAAAGAAGAAAAAAAAAAGAAAATAAATAAAGTTTTCATTAATGATGACTTGAAAGTGTTCATTAATGATGACTTGACCCCATTCCAATGCATATGCTGCATGTGGCCAAGCAGACCTTTAACATCAACAGAGTATCCACGGAATACAATACCTGGTCACAGTTCAGAGTGCAGACAACCTATTTCTTCTACAGATCAACAGCTTGGACTATGCCACCCTGGGTCTTCAGCAGTACAGCTACCAGGATTCTGTTGGATGATGCAGACAGTACACTGCTAGACCTTCACACAGCTCAGACCAGTGTGCTCACCAAATACAATGTGTGTGGACATCAGAGTACAATTAAGCATCCACAGTTTATTAATGCTTGATGTTCTTTTGGTTAAAACAAAAACTCACAAACACATTGGAGTACACAATTAAGCATCCGCAGTTTATTAATTACATTCAACAGCTTTATGTCCTTTTTGTTAAAACAAAAACTGACAAACATCATACATTTTTTTTCAAGAAATGTTCTAAGACTTTGGGTATGGTCTCTCTTTGTATAGTCACAAATGTTTATGTCGTATCAACGTTTCAGAGGTATTGCAGCTGGTCTGAAAAAAAAAAAATCCCTTGCAATCATGTGCATATATTTCCCCGTGTCAATAACTGAAACCACAGATTATGGAAAAGATGTGCTTTTGGAACAGCTTAGATTGTTGTCAACTACAGATGGCACTAACCAGAATAAAACTGGTTGAACTAAACAAACTGGGTGTTCATCTACAAAAATGTTATGCTGTCAGAAAAGTCATGAGGGCAGAAGCAAAGTCACGCATCTATAATACATGCATCTTCCAGAGTTCAGATCCCCGTCTCCCATCCCCACACTCTCCCTGCCCACCCAGCCCCCTTCCCCCTGCACTTCCCTGGCATACACTTCAAAGAATGGGCTTGCCAACCAACAATAATCTTCAGTATGCTCACGCCACTATAAAATAACCACTGTAAAACAACCAAACAACTCAGAGAAACTTGCTTTTTGCAGAAAATTCCAGGTAAAAACATAAAAGGCAGTAAACAAAAACAAAGAAAAAAATAAAGACAGACAAACGCTGCATCACAATGACACATGCTTCCCTCCTACACCTCTCCTCCAGCCACCACCCCTCCCTCCTAGTCAGCTTTGTGCAAAGAAAGACCCAACTGAAAAGCAAATATGAGCGACGACTGCGCTTCAGCTTTATTCATTGACTCATTTCAAGGATGACACAATTCATGACGCCCACATTATCAGCTACTTTACGACTTTACTAATCTAAATGGGCAGATACTTTGTTCTTCATTTCTTAGTTACAGCCTACTGTTGCTCTCCTTTGAGAAAAAAAAGGTTTTCTTTTTAATGATAAAAGCTTATACCAAGAACACAATAACTTTGAAATCAATGCAGAAAATTAGATCTTTTGACACTGGAAACAGACACCTATACCGTTTTCTTTCTTCTTCTACGAAAACGTTTTATGTTTGTGTTTAGCGTTTGTCAAACAGTAGATGGTACCAATTATCAGAGTACACACACACACACACACACACACACACACACACACACACACACACACACACACACACACGCACACATGCACACGCATGCATACCCACCACACAGCAACACTCATATGCATGCCTGTGCACACAAACACACACACACACACACACACACACACACACATACACACACACACACACACACACACACACACACACACACACACACACACACACAGAAGAAAAGGGGGGGAAAGATAGTTATCCTGTTTGGATTGTATATTAAGGCAACAGGATAATTATCATAGGTGTGCCAATTTATATTATGCTTGCTCTCTCTCAAAAATTTCAATGCTATGCATAGTTAGGCCGCCAAGCACATGCAACTCTCTGGTTCTGCATCATGTACGACTGAAAGGGAAAAAAATCTGACATTCGTAAGACCGCTGAAAGAGAGACTAAGCCCATAAACGTCCTGCCGCAGCCTATGATACTGGCAACAGTGCCCAGACAGCTTCCAAATGCCTGCATGTCTCCGACAGACTGGCAGAGTGGAAGGCAGAAGTGAAACCCTACCCAAGGTCATCACAGACATCACTGTCAAAGCATTCCGCTGAATGACATCAAACACAACAGTCGGTGTGAACCCAGGGATTTGCCCATCATTCATGTCACATTCAATGGTCTGTGTCATGTTTCAACCACTTTCTGTGTCATGTTTCAACCACTTTCTCTCGCCTTGGCTTAAGGCTGTGTCAGGCTATAACACCAAGGCTACATCAAAATGTGTTATGCTCTGCATAGTTATGCGGGGATTGTCTTCAGTTGTAACAAGATCCTAGCATAACAATATCAGTCTCCAAAATCCCCTGAAATCGGAGTGTGGCTGCCCATGTGGTGGGGTAATCAAAAAAACGGTCACACACGTGATGTTCTCATCCCCAGCTGATGTATTTGTACCACAGTGTTCAAGTACTTCGGCTGTTTGGATGATCCCTGGAGTCTTTAAGCAAACAACAACAACAACAACAGCCACTTTCTGTATCATGTTTCAACCACTTTCTGTATCATGTTTCAACCACTTTCTGTATCATGTTTCACACTTTCTGTATCATGCTTCAACCACTTTCTGTATCATGCTCCAACCACTTTCTTTCTCATGTTTCCACTTCTTTGTGTATCACGTTTCAACCACTTTCTGTATCATGTTTCAACCACTTTCTGTATCATGCTTTCAACCACTTTCTGTATCATGCTTCAACCACTTTCTGTATCATGCTCCAACCACTTTCTGTATCATGTTTCCACTACTTTTGTGTACCATGTTTAAACCACTTTCTGTATCATGTTTCAGCCACTTTCTGTATCATGTTTCTACTACTTTGTGTATCATGTTTCCACCACTTTCTGTATCATGTTTCCACCACTTTCTGTATCATGCTTCACTACTTGTGTTATGGCTGTCCTTCCTGATCCTTGGCAGCGTCATGAGTTATGTGTTGCAATCACATAAAAAAAGACTTTTACCCAGCATGTTTGACTTTTGTTGTCTGGTCCACTCTATCTTTTTCTTCTTTTTTTTTTTTTTAATTAAATGCCACTGTTACTTATTGTGCTAGTTAATACCTGTCAGAATTTTTTTTTTTTTTTTTTTTTTTTTTTTTTACAGAACTTAAGCATGGCACATTTACATCAGAGCCACAAGCATGTATCTCTATACACAAATCAGCTCAGAGATACATGGTGGTGGCTATTTTGTTCTCATTAGTGTGTGTGTGCGTGTGTGTGTGTGTGTGTGTGTGTGTGTGTGTGTGTGTGTGTGTGTGTGTGTGTGTGTGTGTGTATGTATGTATGTTTTAGTGTGTGTGTGTGTGTGTGTGTGTGTGTGTGTGTGTGTGTGTGTGTGTGTGAGCGAGTGCGTGTGCATGTGTGTGTGTGTGTGTGTGTGCCTGTGTGTTCAGTTATGTTTCTGTATTCAACATGCATGCATAAAAAGCATCTTTAAATGCATAATCAAAACATCTTTAAATATGAATGTCTGTGAATAAAACTTATGACAAGTCAAAAGTAAAAACGTCTTTTCATCAAAGATGTACTCAGTTTCACACACACACACGCACATGCGTGCGAGTATGCACACACACACCACACACACACACACACACACACACACACACACACACACACACACACATGTACATGAAGCATACTCGCACACATGTGCGCACACAAATCTTCAAAACAGACTACATTCATGTTACTGTTAGTATCTATCACATACTAAGAATAAAATTAAACCTTTGATGATCTTACCCCATTATCTTCATGGTTAACAGCAATGTTGTCACTCAGGTGTGAAACCAGATTTTAAGTGTATATGTATTTTCGTAACATGATGAACTATTACATTTCTGACAAAAATTCACACATTCTCGTTTCCAGTCTGGGACGGCCCAAGCCATCATCATGCACACATAAGGCTGAATGGCACAGAAGCATTCTTTATCTCCTTTGATTTCTCTGTTATAACTCTTCCTTCATTTCATCCTCCTCTGTTGTCTTATGAACAGTGACCAGACCTTTCCCTCCTCACCAGATGCAATAAACCAAGCACACTAAGAGGTTTATGCATAATTTATGTACCGAAGAGACATTTCTGTCCTTTTCACACTTGAGCGCCCGCCCCCAGAAATTTGCGATTGTATTGACCCCAGTCTGAGGATGGAGCCCCAATCACTATGGACAGTCCATTATATAACTATATAAAAAATACTGTGACCCTGAAAACTGAATGGAGAGACTGAAAAAATAGCCAACAAAAAAAAAAAAAAGGCCTATTCAATATTAAAAGCATTGTGTCAGTTGATTTTCTTAGGACTTTCTCTCCTTCACAAAGAGACAGACAGACAGAAAAAAGAGAATGTCACAGAGAGAGAGAGAGAGAGAGAGAGAGAGAGTATGACAGAGACAGACAAATAGAAGGTCAGAGAGAGAGACAGACAGACAGAAGGACAGACAGAATGACAGACAGAGACAGAAAGACAGATATACAGACATTCAGACAAAGAGAGTTAAGCATGTCATTTCACAGTGTTGCAATGCCCCAGGCCCTGAAACCACTGCCAAACACAACAGTGCAGGATGCAAATTTGGTAGAACTGCCACAGGGTATGTTCTATTGTTTCGTCCTTGACTGAAACAGCCGCTGACTGTTCCAGCAAGAACTGATCTCCAGGACAGAAGAGTTGTATGCAGACAGGCCTGTTGTTTTCGCAGTGTCTCAAAATGCTTCACAACAACAAACCCTTCTGATAAGATTTCTTCAAATCCACCCACATTAGAAAAAAAAAAGAAAAAAAAAAGCAGCTGAACACGACAGGATTTCTCTTGAGGCTTCAGCAAAACACAGTGTCCATATCCCCCCCCCCCCCCCCCCCCCCCCCCCCATTCTCGTCACACCTTCCTCTCTGAAGAGAGGGTTATGGATTGCTTGCAGAACATGCCCACTAAAAACCCAAGACACTGGCTGGTTTTTCTCTGCGAGCTGGGTCAACTGTGACTTTTTTTTTTGGGGGGGGGGGGGGGGGGGGCCTACTTCATGTCGCTCTCCCATGTGCCTTGCAAGTGGAGAACGTCCCACCACAGTGCTCAGGCTGTAATCAAATCACTCCCCCCTGCCATCCTCACACAGGCACTGGCAAACACAAAGTGACATCATCGAGAACGGCATCCACCACTCTCTGCCTCCGGCGCCGCATCCACCGGGGCCACATCCACCGCATCTATTCCCTCAGCGTTCTGGACAAGCTGTAACTACAGGTTCATGCGTCCGTGCACAAAACTCCTCCTCCAGCCTCCTGTGACACGACCCTCCCTTCTCACCTACACGCTCACATACAGAGAGGATACCAATACAAATGAAAATCTATAACTGATGCAGTAATGAAAATGTGGCAGCTTTTTTTTTTTTTCATACCATCTCCCTTGTGTGGAAAAAAAAAAGGAGAAAAAATGGAAAAGTGATGGAAATGACACCGAAAGCAGGCCGTTGGGGGTTGGGGGTGTAGGGATAGGAGGGGGTGTAGGTAAGACAGAGTGGGAAATGGGGCTGCGATGGGAGTGAGAGGTGAGCAAGTGGGGAAAGAGGAGAGTTTAGAAAAAAAAATTGTCAAAGAATTTCAAAGAAAACATAAATACATATACCACAAGAACTGTTCATAAACACACACAAACAAAAACACAAACCACCAAGCACCATTACATCCACAGCACAACACTACATGTGTGAAAATGTTCGCTCTTGATAAAACAATCTACCATGAAACATAGAGACAGACCCCGCAGACACACAGCCAGAGAGTACTTCACTCTCAGTCACCAACACTATGCTGCTGATTGTCAAAACATGCCACCATGGCCATCAAGCCCTGCAGGAGAAGCAAGAAACAGCCGATGAGAGACAGCTGAAGATCAGAACAAAACCTATGACAATGAAATGCATGTGTATGGTTCCCCAGCCATGATGAATTTTTGATTCAAAGATTATGTTTACCAAGGTTTATATCCTCTTCACCTACTATAACATTTCTACTTGGGGGTTTTCATAACGCATGGACGTTATCTCTGTTGTGCTGGTCTTGGGGTTACCCAAGATTGTTCTTCACACCCGCATCAACAGTCCAGCAAAAGTTCACCTTTTGCTCTTCTTCATTCACTGTCTTGACATTTACAGAATTAAAATCAGGTAGGGGCAAG
>JADBJO010001251.1:232500-240000 GCA_016801955.1 Conus betulinus | reverse complement strand
CCAGCAAGCACACATCTACAGTATGTGCTGGGGGCCCCTGAGAGATTCAAAGTCTTATCTCTTGTCTTCAAGCAACTGCAAGTTTGAAAACAAAGTTTCACTTAAAGACAGCACTGCAAAAAAATGTAGTTTCATCAAGAAATTTTTTTATCCTCCATCTATCCGAACAAAGTCTTTCAATGTAATTTGTCTCTCCTGTTGCCACATTATCTCTCACATTAAGATTCAACCATCTGGAAAACACTTCCTTTCAATGTTTAGATATTCCACTTCTATAAATATCTTAAGATCCATTTATTTGAACAGTACTGGTATGCTTCTCAACAACAAACTCCAAACTACTATGCTTCCAAAATGTAAATGTTTTTTCAAATCTCTGTGCTGTGTGTGTGTGTGTGTGTGTGTGTGTGTGTGTGTGTGTGTGTGTGTGTGTGTGGGTGGGGGAAAGTAGGTGGAGTGGTGTGCGTGTGCATGTGTGCGTGAATATGCGTGAGTGTGTATGCAAGTGTGTGCATGTATGTGTGTGCCTGTGTGTGTTTCATAACTTTTGCCATATCAATGTGAATTCAGTTGCAGCTGAAAAGAATTCCCTAAGCCCCCTTTTTTCCATTTGTTTTTGAACCTTCTGATACATTTGGACATATCATGGTACACAGAAGAAAAAAAAGAAACACCCGAAGGTGCTGGGGAGGACCCAGAGAAGCACTGTCTTCACCTGCCTTTAGATCAGTCCTGTACCACCCTGGAGGCCTGCGCTGTGTTGACGATGGGTACAGGCCCATATCATGGTACACAAGTCATTATCATGAGCATTAAAGAAACAGGGATCAGAGACATCAAGACCCCACCAGCAATATTTAAAACAATGAGAAACCACACTCTCCTTATACCTCTGTCTCCACATCCCTCCCCCACCTTACCACTACATCACACACACACACACACACACACATACCACACACACACACACACACACACACACACACACACACACACACACACACACCATGCTTTCCATGACACTGTCCGACAGATCCTTCCAGGTCCGCGTGGGGACAACATTATCAGAAATTCATAAGCAGGAAATAGGTGTTCCACAGGGCAGTATCCTTTCTCCAGCCCTGTTTAGTATAAAAATAAACGAAATTGTCAATTTTGTCAACCAAGGTTCAGATTGCTCTCTCTCTTTTTGTGGATGATTTCGCCCTTTATGCATCTGGGAAATCATTCGCTGTGTACAGCGCCAACTCCAGTTGTGTGTTTATAAAATCCAACAGTGGGCAGTTGAAAAAATGGTTCAAGTTTTCATCCGTTTAAAACAGAGTGCATCCACTTTCACAATTTCAGACAACTTTTTCCACCACCAGAAATTTTCATAGATAAGGCTCAAATTCCTGCTGTCACAGAAGCCAAATTTTTGGGTGTTACCTTTGACCAAAAGTTAAATTTTAAAGCCCATATTCAGAAGTTGAAAACATCGTGCCTCAAAGCCATGAATATCCTCCGTGTAGTGGCTCATACGGATTGGGGTGCAGACAAACGCACACTTCTCCATCTTTACAGGGCGTTAGTTCGATCCAAGTTGGACTATGGCAGCATTATTTACGGCGCCGCTAGAGCCTCGTATCTAAAAGTCCTAGACCCAGTTCACCATCAGGGTCTTCGTCTCTGTCTTGGAGCATTCCGCACCACCCCTGTGTACAGCCTGTACGCAGAGGCAGGTGAGCCCTCACTGTCCAACCGCAGGCTGAAACTGTCTCTGAACTATTATATCAGACTGCTCTCGGAACCGGAGAACCCCTGCCTATGACTGTGTCTTTGACCCTCAGTTCCAAAGCAAATTTGAAAACAACCCTAACTGTATTCCGCCGTTTGGTCTTCGTATGCAGCCTCACGCGCGGAATGCAGGTCTAGACCTAGGAGTTGTGTCCGATTTTCCAAGTTTCCAGATCGACCTCCGTGGACCTTTTTCACACCAGAGGTTCATTTTGATCTTGCAGCTTTTCGCAAAGAGTCCACCAGCTCTCTGGCATACAAGGCGTTGTATGCTGACCTTTGCTCAGAATTCCCATCCTATCAGAAAATTTTCACTGACGGTTCCAGTCTGAAGATGGAGTGGCCTGTGCAGCCATTGCCCTGGTGCTCCTTCTCAAATACGGTTGGAACATATTCATTCGGACGCTTCTGCTTACTCTGCTGAACTTACAGCTCTGGTTCTGGCACTGAGGATAATCTCGCAGTCTACGAAAGAGGGACTTTCTGGTTCTGTCGTCTGATTCACTGTCAGCTTTGGAGGCCATAGCTGGCCGAAACCTTCAGCATCCCGAACTCTTACACTTTTTCGAACTTTTGACCAAGTTGAAAGTGAAGGGTTACAATATTATTCTGGCTTGGGTTCCCGGTCATGTTGGCATCGGAGGGAATGAAATGGTTGATCGTTTGGCCAAGAATGCCACAAGAGAGAATCTGTCAAACGCACCTATCCCCTGCTCAGATCTGAAACCCAAAATTAACGATTATGTCAGAGACCTCTGGCAGGAGGATTGGAATACACAGACGGATAACAAAACTCTTTCAGATCTGTCCCAACCTAAAGGAGTTCCTCCCACCTTCGTCTGGTGGTCGTAAAGAAGAAACAGTTCTGTGCCGGCTGCACACTGGCCATTCGTATTTTACCCATTCGTACCTTTTAAAGGGTGAAGAAGCTCCATGGTGCATTCCATGTCATGTTCCACTCACAATGAAACATATTCTTTTGGAGTGTTGGGACTTGCACGATGTGAGACACAAACATTTTACAGCAGATTCCATGAAAATCTTGTTCAGAGACGTTCCGCCTGACACGATCTTTGGGTTTTTGAGGGAGATTGGCATTTTTCATCGGATCTGAGATTTTACAGTGGAAAGATTTTTAATAAACTTTTGGATGTGTTTTTTTGGACGTATTTTAAAGAATTGTGTGAATGACTGCCTTGTTAGTTGCTTTTAACGTGGTGACGGCCCTGGTGTGGCCCTTTGCGGTCGGCTGGGCTTTAGGCAACATTGTCCTATCTTATTTCAACGTGTTGGTTTTTAATCCTAGGATAGGTTCTTTTAATCTGTTTTTAATGGGTTGGGAGAGGTTTTGCTTTTAATCCTTTTTTAACATATATACGTGGTAGTTTGGAACGTGGTGACAGTCCTGAGATAACCTCTGCTGTTGACGGGACTATAATTTTAATCTTAATCTTAATCCATGACACTGCCCAGACCCTGGTTCAAAGAAATCAATGAAGTCTGTAACTGAGAGCATGATCAGCTTGCAGTCAAGAAGATGAAAGGCTGGGCTTGTTATGGAGGCCGCACTATCAAGTACCTACCCATCCTCTTCATGGAAACAAAAAACAATGGTGAATGTCGGTCTCTCCCAACCGTTGCACATATCCTTTTTGTTTAAAAACTGTGATATTATGGCCACTGTTATTTCTAACATACAACTCTCTACCTTGACAGTTTACGCTGGCAACGATTCCAATTTTATTATGCGGTCAACCTCTTTTCAGTTTCCTGGTAAGTCTCATAATTCTACGTTCAAAACTTCTATTTTCAACTGTTCAAGGTCGACTCAGCAAAGGCAAAGTAACCACTGCAGGTTGGACTAATGACGCTTAACCCATAGATTCAATCAGAACACACACACACACACACACACACACACACACACACACACACACACACAGAACGAGACAAGGCAGACCAAGACATGACACAATTATTCATGAAGGTAACAGATAAGTAATGATGGTCTATACTGAACCAAAAAAAAAAAAAAACATAAAAGAAATATGGATCATGCATGTATAACATGATATCAATGGGAAAAGAGAAAGAGAGGGCACACAAGAGAGAGAGAGAGAGAGCAGAGAGAGAGAGAGAGAGAGAGAGCGAGAAGAGGGTCGGAACACACAAAATTCCTTTTGCAAGCTGATCATACTGCTTGCAGAAGGAATTTTGGATTCTATTTCTAAAATTCTCAAGTTTCGTGCGTATTTAGCCTTCTGTATGATTTTTGAAATGTATTTTTGATTCTTCATGATAGCCATACAATTTCAGAAAGCAGCTAAGACAGCATGCCTCCTGTGTGGTGGTTTGGGAACAGACTATAGTCTGACAGGCTTGCTCTCTTCTTCTTCTTTTTTTTAAATTTCTGCTTGAATCCAAAATCTGACAGGTGAGTTTGGATCATTAATGCTGTATATTGTGGAAATTATCAAAATGAAAGTAAAATAGAAAGCCCTTGTCATTAAGTTTGGGAGGCACTGGTAACTTGTTTTGTGGATGATTTACACACACTGGCATGCAAGCGTCCCATATGTTGTTTCATTTTGATACACATATGTGTTTGAAAAGTGCCTTGAAGTTGGTGGTTTGATGACTAGGTATGCACCAGGACAATCATATGTCTAAACAATGCATGAAACACTGCATCATTGACCCTCACAGATTCTCCACATCATGCTCACAGAATTAGCAACATATCAATCAAAACAGAAAGTAGATCATTCAGGATGTCCATGGCTAATTCAAGGAAGACAGCAAAAATCACACTGTCACTTGTTCTTAGAAGTGGAACAGCAGTCCACTAACTCGTTTGAACATAAGAATTGCTAGTAACAAGCAAAAAATCTTTTCCAGCACAGTCAGTCTGGGATCAAGCATAGTAGTGACTTGTCACGGCAAATATTAAGTGTGACAGTAGCTTGTTATGGCACAATATAGAATAAGGCTAAGATCAAAACATAGCAAGCTGTCAACAAAATTTGCAGATGATGAAATAGAGAAAAGTCTTCACAGATGGGATTAGGATATCAGGGCTTACACTGGAATCAAATAAAGTGCTGTCTTGTATGCTGGGTAATTAATGTGTATCATTATAAACATATACATAAAAACATGCTCACACATACACAGTCACACACAGAAAGACAAAGAAAGAGAGTGAAATGACAGCTAGAGACAGACAGACAGAAAAAAGAAACAGAGATAAGAAAAAACAGAAGTTAATCAATTAATTCTGTTTTTTTTTTTTTTTTAATCTATATTTAAACAGCAAACACATATGAATTCAGTCATTTCCAAAAGCCATTCTACATCCATCTCTCCTCTCTCTAAAAAAAAACAGAAAAAATAAATGCTTTTTTTTTTTTCCTGCCCCCTTCCTCCTATAACTGATAGACCTTCACTGTCCCAGTCTTTTATTCAATTATTCCATCACTCATCATTCGCTTCATGTAGTCTGGAATACATCAGTCCACAAAACAATCTGCATGCAAACCATGTCTCTACAATTACACTTTGCGCCTGCTGTCATCCATCTGCAGCCACTTTCTTCTTTTTTTTTTTTTCACAGAGAAAATGATTCAGATCAAATCACTATTTCCTCTAATACAAGTCTTCGGACTGTAATCATCTTGTGCCATCGTATCAAAGATCCTAGAGAATGGACACTGCTCTAAGGAACATGTATTCTGTCATTATGAACATCAAATTCTTTGTGCATGAGGTGGGTAAGTCAGTAAGGGAGTTGAGAGGACTATGGTTGAAAGGACAAACATCACGTTTACCTAATACAAAGAAAACATGGGGGGCTGGAACAGCTCAGTGGCAGAGCGCCGAACTCGTAACCTTAGCGTTGCGGGTTCGAATCTCCGCCGTGCCGTTTCAGTACAGGGGGATTTTTCCTTGGAGTTAATATTGGTTCTGACTCCATTCTCCACATAGTCCTTTGAATGAGACTGTAAACCAAGGTTCCGTGTACGAGTGCACGCATAACATCTTGCACACACGTAAAATCCATCACCAACTTTCGGAAGAGAAGGCCAGTTTGGCCATTGGTATGGATGACACGTCACACATAGCATGCACCTTCCCCGAAGTTGGAGTATGGCTGCCTTAATGGCAGGATGAAAAAAGTCATACACACAAAACTCCACTCCCTTTGTTGGGCAGATGGGACTAATCCTTGCCTGTCTACACAGGGGGTGTCCACAGGAGCATCAGCCTGCGTACCCAGCAGAAGAAGAAGAAAGACAACATACAGTCTTAAGGTGATGACTTGTAAAAATAAAAGCAGACTGTGAGAAATGAAGCTGAAGTATGAGAGGCCTACAATTTGTACGCGAAAAAGAAAAAAGGTTTCCAGAGTTAAACTGGCCACACTGCGGGGCGGATGTGCTGGCAAAGATTTGGCCCTTTGGCGTGTCTGGACATGTGATACACAGGAATAAGCTGATAAGGTTCAAAGCATTATCACACTGCACAGCACCTGTTACACAACACTACACATCACAATACAGTGCTGCACTACGCTATAATTTTTTGTTAATGAATGATCAATTTGTCTGGAAAGAAAGGCTTGTGGATGGGGATCAAGTCATTGTGGTCTAGCAAGTTGTAGAGAGAATAATGTTATATGGTGTATTCTGTGGGAGTATATGTGTGTGTGAGGTGAAAGTGTGTGTGTGTGTGTGTGTGTGTGTGTGTGTGAAAGTGTGTCAGTGAGTGAGCATGTGTATGTGTGTGTGCGTGTGTGTGTGTGTGTGTGTGTTTTTGTCAGTACAACTTTGAGTTAATCTGACAATAAATTGGTTTCAGTGTGTGTGTGTGTGTGTGTGTGTGTGTGTGTGTGTCTATGTGTCTGTGTGTGTTTGCATGCGCTCATATACGTCCATGCATGTGCAGCCTGTGTCTCTGGTCTATGTTCCTGTTCTTCTCTACTCAAATGTGTCACTTATTTTGGGGAAGAAAAAATTGCATCAAATCTGAATAATACCAATCAGACAGAGATGTTTTCCCTGTTTAAAATTAAAAAGTTCACTCTGTCCAAGAAAAAAAAAAATCTTTTTCCCACTCAACAATAAATTTAAGTAATTTAAGCAGCACATTGTAAAATTGATCTCCGGGAACCCCACACTTTTTCTCATGTCAGTCATAGCTTGATCATGTGTGAATATTGGCTGCTTGTTTTGGTTTGGGTGGGTGGCAGGCTGGCTGGCTGGCTGGCTGGCTGTGTGTTGGGTTTAACTGGGATATTTGGTGAAAGATGTGGTGGCTGAGTTGACTGGCTGGTTGTGTCACAACAGATCGATAATGGACTAAATGGATGGAAAGGCGATAGTTCCAATTCACCTAAATAATTGAAGAAAACAAACTATTCCTTTGTAATATGTTTTGTAATTTGTTTGTCCATGTTAATCGGCGGAGGTACTCATAAAATTATTTTCAAAGTTTGTTTCCATTTCCATCTGCAGTCACCTCACTTTGAAACAAACTATTCCTGATTTATCCCAAAATGTTACACATCTATGGTCCAAATCCTCCAAGGGCTAACTTTCTTTCTTCATGCCCACTTCCCAAAATAACTCCCATCATCCTCTTATACCGCTCAGCGCAAGTCACATAAAAGTCTGGCGCTGAGTTCCCATGGGACCCATATACAGACGAGCACAATAGATAAAACAG
>JADBJO010001251.1:215000-230000 GCA_016801955.1 Conus betulinus | reverse complement strand
GTGTATGTATGTGTGTGCATTTGTGTGACTGTTTCAATCTGTGTGTGTGTGTGTGTGTGTGTGTGTGTGTGTGTGTGTGTGTGTGTGTGAGAGCATATATGTAGGAGTGTGCGTGTGTGTGACTGTATCAATCTATGTGTGCGTGTGCGTGCGCTCACACATTTGTGTGTGGGTGTGGGTGTGTGTGTGTGTCTGTGTCTGTGTGTGTGTGTGTGTGTGTGTGTGCGCGCGCGCGCATGTAGAAGTGTGTATCACTACCAAGATGTCTATGCTGAGGGGATGGGGGTGGGGGTGGGGGGGTGATTGTGGGAGACAGAGATAAACCGCAATGACAGGCATCTATACCACTGAAAGTGAAACACAGAATCTGTTTGCACCCCAAATGAAAATTGTACAGAAAGTTTATAATCTCCACGGTCAGTGACACACGGTACAGGTGACAGGATTGTGTACCCCAACGTTTTTGACCACCTCACCATGCTGCCAGTCACATTCTGCCTTCAGAAGGCTCAACCCTGCACAAATGATGTCTGGCATCCTGGGACTCACTGCGGCTGATGGCAGTCCAGGATCCTTCACAGCAGCCCTGACACAGGCCTCTAGGTCTAAAGTGCATCAAATACTAACAACATCCAGGCAAACAGGAAAGGCCCCAGTATTCTTCTGTGTGGTTCATTTCCTTCTCTGCTCAGTTCATCCGTTTCAATATCTGTGCTGTGCGGTAAGGAACTCAATGGGAGCGGTATCACTACCCAATGCAATTTCCTGTTCTCCTTCTCCTCGCGGAGTGGTTTACTTTTTGTCATTATTGCTAGGTCCTGCTTGAAGGACTGGATCAATTGTTAATTTGTTTCTAATGATTCAGCGGTCCCGAGACAGTCCTTTTTTATTCATAACTGGAAAATCTATCTGCTTGCTTGCATATGTGAGTGTGTGCATGTGTGTGCTCTGTGTGTGTGTGTGTGTGTGTGTGTGTGTGTGTGTGTGTGTGTGTGTGTGTGTGTGTGTGTGTACGTGTTCATGCACTTGTGTGTGTGTGTGTGTGTGTGTGTGTGTGTGTGTGTGCGTGTGTGTGTGCGTGCGCGCGCATGCGCGCGCGTGTGTGTGTGTGTAGCATGCATGCATGTGTGTGTGTGTGTGCAAGTGTGAGCGCACATGTGTGTGTGTGCAAGTGTACGTGCGCATGTATGTGTGCGTACATCATTCAGTACAATGGTGCGAGTATTCTCATATGTGCAAGCATGCATGCATCTTCCAGCCTGTTTATTGAACATCTCCTTATCAAGTCACCGCATTTACATGTATGTATTATGTAAATCTGAGTACTTTCAACAGATGCTCCTTTCATTAGCCAGGTGAATATACAACAGTCACAGACTACACAACATTATGGATAATGGATTACACCCTCTATTTGGTTCAATATTCAGAGATCATCCAAAAAATTAAAATTTACTTTGACCAACAGGTCAGCAAAGGCATAATAGCATACTGTTGCAAGCAGCTTTTTGATGCTGATGTTTTTGCTGTGGATTACATTATTGTAGTAAAGACTGGAAACCATGTCACCAACATAGCCACACAGCAAGAACAAAATGAAGATAGATGAATCACAGTTGTCAAAACCAAAGGATGAACAAGAAAAGATGACTTTAATAGGCTGAAAGGCAGCGCTGAGGAATGGCATCTCCAGTAGATGTTCTTAACCAAGAATTGTAGTGGCCGTCATCTGATGCAAAACTTTAAAATTTGGCTTTAATAAAGGTTTCTGGGCTGTTATAAGAGCTATGGAAAATGCATCTCTCCAAAATTACTGAATAGAAAAACAAAAATAAAGTCAACATACATAAACAGTGCTTTGTCAGCTCTTTCCTCATGCTTCCTTTGAGCATAATATCTACATCACATCACAAATCTGTGTGTATCACAAGATGAATGTATCTATATTTGGTTGTTCACGCAGTCTGCATCCACTACTCATGTTTTAACAGAATCTTTATGAATGAGAGGTAGGAAGATAAAAGCCAGACAAAAGATGCAGACAAGGAAAAAATACACACACACACATGCATTGTGAGGATGAGGAGAAGACAGAGAGATGAGACATAAAGTTAGTGGTTTAAAAACGACAGCACACACACACAAAAAGGGCACCAGACAGAATACCATTTGGCTGATTACCGTTATATCGGAGACTGTATATCATTTTCCCATAAACTGCTGTATCAAACACTGTAATAAACGATGTAATTTTAAAGTGTGTAGCTGTATGTTCTGATGATGTACGAAGTTCACATGAAACTGAAATTACCTCTTGGTCCAGAAACATGCTATGCTGGGTCTACTCTTCAAGGGCAACCAGATGGCACAGTCTTTGGTTTCTAAATAGCTGAATGCATGAAACATTCATCTCAGTTGTAAGAAGCTAGCCTGGGAAAGACAGCTTACACCAGTGGTAGTGAAGCCCTCAACAAGGAACACAAAGGAAAAAATCTTAGAAATCCCAAAAAGAAATAAAACCCATTAAAATGTTTAGACACACACTGTAAAAAGTGTAACTGTTAAGAATGAAATTTTATAAACATGTGAAAGTAATGCTGATACAACACAAAAACACTGACACACACACACAGACACACACACACACAGAGATTCAACCACACAGACTCTTACCAAAGCTTCCGGTCGAAGCTGTAGATCAGACAGTTCTACATCTCCTGCAATCACAGTACCAAATTTCATCACACTATAGCAAGAAAACCATATGACTACACTGTGGTTTCAACAGACCCAATTATCTTCTGTTGGGTTTATCAAACAAAAAATGCATGTTTCCACCAAGATCTAACTTTCCCACTCACTCCCCCCTAATATCATCTCTGTCTAACATTTTCTCTTCAAAGAAAAAAAAAAAAGATAAATACTCCTGCTGTGTTTGGTATGTAATTCTCACCAGTCACCAACACAATCTTAGAATCTTTAAGCCAACTGAACTTGAGTTATGAACGTAAAAATGAAAACTGGAATTATTTTATAAGTTCATTAAAAAAACATGAAAACCATGAAATTTGGGGTGAGGGAAAGGGGAGAAAAACAATGTACGTTAACCACTACAAAGGAGTCGCAACTTCGTCCCACCTCACTAAAAGTTCACATGGGACGTACAAGGCTCCCAGAATGCAAGCAACAGTCATTTCCTGATTTCAGCATGAAAGAACTCCCTAAGGCTTGCTAACCAGGCTGAAATCAAAGTCCACCACATTGCCCAAGTCTTTCCTCCATCTTTTATCAATAATTTAACTAATACATCACTCCACTGCCAAAGTCTTTCCTCCATCTTTTATCAATAATCTTATGAATACATCACCACATTGCCCAAGTCTCTCCTCCTCCATCTTTTATCAGTAATCAAACTAATACATCATTACAGTGCCCAAGTCTCTCCTCCACCTTTTATCAATAATCTGACAAACACATCACTACATTGCCCAAGTCTTTCCTCCTCCATCTTTTATCAATAATCTAATACATCACTACATTGCCCAAGTCTTTCCTTCATTTTTTATTACAATCTAACTAACATGAACACTGATCATAGTGTTACTAAATCTGCAAATTATTTCACTCCTTCTCTTTCTATCTCCCTTCTCTCTCTTTATATGCTCTGTGTGTGTGAGAGAGCGAGTGGTATGTGTGTGTGTGTACGTGTGTGTATACGTATGTGTGTGGGCGCGAATGGATGCGTGCGCGCATGCACATGTGCTCATGTGTGTGTGTGTGTGTGTGTGTGTGTGTGTGTGTGTGTGTGTGTGTGTGTGTGTACACATGTGTGAGCGTGTGTGTGTGTGTGTGTGTGTGTGTGCATGCATGTGCACGTGTGCATGAGTGTTCACAAACGTACTTCACTTCCAAGGTGGTAAGCAAGCAGACACCAAAAAATCATTTACCTTTGAGGACGCTGACATTGAGATTGCTGGAGTCAATGTTGGCAACATACTTCCCAATGTATTTGTTCAGCAAGCTGGCAACCAGCGACTCAAACATGGTTGCTGAGGTGGTGTGAAGGTCTGACTATCTCTCCTTTTCCTCCGTGCCAGTCAACATGGTCGGACACCAAAGCCTCCTGAAACATGCATTACAGTCAATCAGCCTCATTTAGAATGTGATGTTTTTGGCCATTTTTTTTATGTGTTTGTTTCTAAGGCAGTGCAGGCTACAGAGCAGGAGTAGTTGTTTATCGTTCTTTTGAGAAGGCGCTGGATGACGGTTTTCTTCATTTGTTTCTGAACCATCGTCAATGCCTTTACAAAGGCATAACTCTCCAGTTGCTCATACCAGACCCCCTTACAGTCATACATAGCCACTCAAGGTTTACCCTCTAGCATTCCCAGCACAGGTGCTAGCTAGCATTCCACGGGGGACCTATCATCATAACAGGCTGTCATAAGGCCGCCAACTTATGAACACACTGCACCGTTATAATTCATTTGGCAGTGACAGTGCTGCCTGTTCAGACTGACTACACTCAGGACCTAGATCACTCTCTACTAGCCTTCCCTATTTCAACATTAAAATCTTTTAAATTCCAATCACAGAACCAGACTGGCTAATTACCCCCCTTCAAAAGCGGAGACTGACACCTGATCCATCTAATGCATTCAACCAAATCTGCCAATATAAAAGACTATTGCCACAGGGATGAATGTGGTGTGGATACCAAAACTGGGGCCGCCATACAAACAGAGCAAGAAGCACTGACACAATTCCACTTTTAGTTTTATCAGTTGCTTATGCCCATGGCGAATGCAGTATATGAAGATGGTGTGGGCTCACATTTGGTGCGAGACAACATGACAAGGCTGTTGTATGCATTAATTTTCAAGAGACAACCAGGCCCAAGAGACACAGACACAAGCAGTCTTAGTCAGAAATTTTACTGAACTTTTACTGTGATACATCTGCTGAGTGGATAAGAATAATACCATGTGGCATTAGATGTAAAAATTTTCACATTTGATTCAATATGGATGAAAGTTGTGTACCTGACATAAAATTTCTTTTTTTTTTTTTCATTTCTTTCACCTGAAAAAAAATCTACCTGGGCTTGTCATAAACATAAAAATGTTTAAGCTATGACTTGTATATGAGAAAAAAGATTTAAGGTACCATTGGGGCATATATATTTTTACCAGAAATTCTCACTGTTTTCATATAGGTTGTGTTGACACAAATAAATTACTCCCTCTCTTTAAAGAATGTCTCACGTCTGGCATGTCTCTGAGTGTATGTGTATGTCTGTGATTTTCGGGGGAGGAAATAAGGAGGAGAGGGGATGGGGGAGAGGAGAAGCCTGCAGGAACAGGATGCAGTATGTTATGTAAACAAGCGTAGGTAGAATTTTGAGTGCACATTATGTACAATGACTATAAGTCACTGTGCATATCTGTGTGAAAAAGTATCCGTTTCTGTGCATGTCCGTCTCAGAATGTTTGTAAATGAGAGATATTGATTAAAAAAAAAAAGCATGTGCATGTGCGTGCGTGCGTGCGTGCGTGCGTGCGTGCGTGCGTGCGTGCGTGCGTGCGTGCGTGCGTGCGTGCGTGCGTGCGTGCGTGCGTGCGTGCGTGCGTGCGTGCGCGCGCGCGCGTGCGTGTGCGTGCAAGTACGTCTGCATATAGGTTCATGTCTGTGGCTGTACATGTCTGAGTGTTTGCATCATGAATGCCATTGTTTGTACATATACATGACTGTTATCAAAAGTACATATGCATGACTGTTGTGTGTCTGTCAGTAACTATACTGTATGCATACTGGTATGTATGTGTGTGTGTTTGTAAAGCAAAAGTCGGTTTTTGTATCTCACCGTCTGTTTGTTACATGCACACTTTGCATGTGCATGGTTATACATTATACTTACACACATATATCTACATGCCTATAAGTGTGATGTACAACAGTTTGTACAACAGTTTGATTCTGTATCTTAATTTGCACTTGGTTTATTTAAATCATTATACAGTAATTGCCATTCACATACACGTTATATTTCATTAATAGCCTTATGATGTATTTCACAATTTTTGTTTACTGCTTGTTTGTTTTCAATACAAATTTTGTTTTTGTTAAATATATTTTATCCATCTAGGGGACACGTACAAGTTTATTAACACAACCACTGAACATATTAAAATTATCCTAAACATGCAGAGATATGGCAAAATTGACATAAAATGATATAAAAGCTGCAGCATCAACAGGTTTTTTTTTATCTAAATGATATAGCCATCCATTTTCTTGTCAACAAAATATGGCCCTATCAAATTATGAAACTGAAAACATGAGAATGAAGATCATGAAATCTTGTACCTGTACCTTTAGTTGATAGCAATCAGCAGTTGTCATCCAGTTTCACAGCAGCATATTCATGTTTCATAGACTGTATGACATACTGATAAAACTCAGGCTGCACACAAGAAAAATTACTGCAATCTCTTTTGTGTGTCCAATACATACACACCATTCAGGCAAATTTTGCACTGCACTTCTTTCGGTGACGTTTCTTGATACCATATGTTGTATTTCAGACGACACAATGTATTGATCTCCTGTTGGTCAATGACTGAATATATTATTTCTGCAAGGAAATGCCACTGGCTCTCTCGTGTGCAATGCGCGCGTCTTCATTTCCAGAACTGTTCAATAATGCGCAGTAAGTAACACGTCAATTCATAAATCATAAATAAAACGTGCAACTATCACCACAGGAAAACTGTGCAGGCTTGGGATGAGCGTCGCCGCTGAGGCTGCGTACCGGCCATAGCATTACGGTTAGATGCGATCGATATGAAACTCAGTCTCACTGTAAGCCCCAAGCAGTAGGGAACGACCAGACCGCAGACGACAACACACGGAAAATGGTTTGACTGAATTATTTCCAAGTAAATATGAACAACAAATTACTTCAGTGCACATTTCCTCGCATTAGCGAAGGAGCAACTGTTGTGTTTACACTCGGTTCAAGGATACAGACTCATTTTTATTCAGTGCGTGAACTGATGAAGATATCTTGGACAATGTTTTTCTTCGCACCTCTTCGTTTTCACTTTCGTTGACCATTCTCAAATGTGCTCATTCCAGAAGGCCGTTTGAATAAAATAGGCCCGGCACTGGCCACATTTTTTGTATCCAAAATAATATAGAGCTGATGCAAACACCGTGTGACAGCTTTTTCAGAACCAGCTGCACAATGTAAAACATTATCCATTGAATAGTCAATCAGCTGAGCGAGCATGTGCTGCAGAACTTCGCGCGCCTTGTGTGTGTCTGTTCGCGTATGGGGTGGGGGAGAGGTGAGGGGGATGGGGGTGGGGGGGAGAGAGAGAGAGAGAGAGAAGGCGAGGAAGGGGCGGGAGTAGAGAGCTAAAGTGGTGAAAGGGCCTGAGAATGGGGCGGAAATGAAAAAGGGGGGGGGGGGGGCTGGAGAATTTACCCAACTTTGCCACGATTGCTATACGCACACTTCCCTGTCACGTAGCAACCTCTACCCTTCCAAATGACCCCTCATCCCTCCCCTCGGCCCGTCCCGTCTCGATCCTCTATGTCTCTTTTCGATTAATAAAACTAGCTCTTTCCACCACTTGAAAAACGGCACGCAGACAAACCTACGACGTATGCAGGTAAACAAACACCATAGTACATCGCCTCCAAACTAATTAGGCCTACGTGGTTAGAGTGACGTTTTGCAAGTGCAACACACAACTTATCTATGACCAAAAATACGTAAATGAATAATAAATAAGTAATAGATAAAATCAATCAATATTTTTTCCCTAATCCGGTCAAGGGTGAGCATGCAGTTTTATGTTCGTCTGTTTTGTTTTTTTGTTTATTCGTTTGTTTTTATAAAGAGCCCTCTTTTCAAATTGACCGTTCAAAATAATATTTCCCGGCTTTATGAAAAGCAAAAACATTACAACAAAACAACAAAACCAGCCAGTCCTTTAGTACTGTATTATGAACAAAAACATTATTAAAATATTTTAGTGTCAGAAAGCACGGCTCACTACGTAATTTTTTACACATGTTTTAACTCATGAGTGATTTGGGGTGCTTCGCGGCTGTTCTCCCGGTGCTTTCACAGTGGGAAACGCGGCACCCAGTCGATTCAGCGTGATGTCCTTAAATACCTTCCGACTGAAAAGGCATACTTTCAGACGCCCACCCATTCGAAAGGAACGGGCTCGAATTCTCAAACTCCCTACCAGTATAAAAAAAAACAATGCATGCTCCCAGTATTCATGGTAAGGGGGAGAACATATTGTCGCCAATACACAACGGATGAGTAATGAACGACTTGAATTTCTTTCGATCCATACTCGTTCTTGCAGCAGTTCAGCTCTGTGCTTCTTCTGTTTCTATATCATAGGCACTAGTTTTTTGTTGTTTGTTTGTTTAAATCTTCTTTTTAATATGAAGACAAATTTTTGTAGTATTTTTCCTCTTGACAAATTAGCTTTTTTTTTCTTTCGATCCAAAAGGTTCATCAGTATTTAGTGAATGGAGAACGCAGAGTTTGTTTATCACTGGGCTTTGTGTAGAAAACTATTAAAGTAGGCCACACAGTTCAAAGTGAAATAGACATATATAAGATCCTTCAGGACTGTAGATTTGAGTTGAATTATGAGGATATTTGGCGTTGTGTGCCCTTTTGTTTTCAGTCTCAAGTCCGTTTCTCTTCAGTTAACTTTTATTGTGTTCTCTGAATGCAAATCAGTATGTGCAGCCTATTTATCTGATAAATTCAAAATGAAGTCACTCAGTCTTTACACCAAAGCAGCGGTGATCGAACGATAACCTCCGTTGTTTCATCTACACTGTAGAGAAAATCCCAGGACAGAAGAGCACGCTGTGATGTCCATAAAAGAAGTCGTGACATTTGAAATACTAATACAGTACCTTCCTCTGCTTTCTCTACACCCTCGTAAATCATATCCACTCTTTTGTCCTCTTTTGTCGGCCATTATGTTAGTCCATGACTATTGCTGGACAAATAAATTCTAAAAGCCGTCGGAGACTTGGTCACTTTCTAATAGTTATGGACATATTTTTCTGATGGCCTGAACACTGTTCTCTCTCTCTCTCTCTCTCTCTCTCTCTCTCTGCGTGCATGTTTCAACTTTTATTTTAGGCAGATGGCTCCGCAGCATGCTATCTTTTCGAATAGCACTGGTTTGTAGCATTCTCGGCTTCCTTCTGTACAGTGGCCTTTCTTAGCCCTCTGCTGCATTTTTTGCTGTCCTCTTGTGTTGCTTCGTGCTGCCCCCCCTTCTCCTTTGTATCCTGCTCTTCTTTCACCCCCCCCCCCCCCCCCCACACACACACACACACACAATGTTTCCTGTCTCTTTTCCTATATTGCCTTCTACCCTCTTCCTGTATGCTGCCTACCCTCTCTTCCTGTCTTGTTACCTCCCTCTCTTCTAGCTTCTTGTTGTTTTTACTGTTCCCTGCCGCATTTTATTTTCAACTTTTTTTTTTCCAGACTGGATAAATTCCTCAATGACGCGGAAACCCAGAATGACCTCCCCTGAGTGACACTAAATTCCATTAGCGAACACTGGTTTACTGGCAGTTCGTCTTCTTTTCCCCAGGCGGGGACTTGGAAGGAGGGAAGTTTTAGTGTCTCGACAAATAGATACTTCTTAAAATTAATTTATCTGAAAAAACACACCTTTTTTCTTATCCTTACCCGTCCAGACAGAGGACTGATTGTTGAAGAAGATGCTGTATAGATATTACTGTCTTGACGAATAGTACTTCTTAAAACTATTTTGTTTGAAAAATACCCTTTTTCTTATACCTACCCGTCTATATAAGGGTCTGATTGTTGAAGAACCTGCTGTATAGATATTATTAGTGTCTGGACAAATAAGTACTTCTTAAACTAATTAATTTGAAAAATAACTTTTTTTTTCCTTATATTCACCCGTTCAGACACAGGTCTGATTGTTGAAGAGGATGCTGTGTGGATATTAACCAGCACCCACCCTGAAAAAGGAGACCAAGAAAAGTCGACACCCGGACACGCCATAACTAGTACCCGAGGTGGTTGACATTTGTATGACGATCGTGACTATTAAAATCACCAAAACATGAGTGTGGTTCACCTGCCCTCTAGACGGACGATAAAAAGAAGACTACTCGAAATGAGACCGCTAAAATACGAAGTCCGCGTCTCTCCTTTCTCCAAGAGCACGTTAGAAGGTGTGTTCTTTCTTTCTATCTTTCTTTTCCTTCTTCCTAACTTCCTAAATGATACTAAGGTAAAATCGATATTATTTATGTTATGGAGGGTGCAGAGCTGGATAGCAACCTCTTCCTCCCGAATGTATCAAGGGCGTGTATTGATTTCATCACGGGGGCAAGAGTTACCCTACTTGTTCGTTATTTTCTGTTTACTGTTCTCTGCCTCATTTCAGATTTCCTTTCATACCAATCAAATCGGGGTTGACTGTCTTTGTTACTGTTCGTCCGTTTGTTCGTTCGACTACGTTCAAGATAGAGAAAAGGCTGTGCCAGTCTTGAATAAAAGTTAATTTGTGTTTATTCATTTGTCCAGAAGTTGCTGCTGTATTGATGTGTCAGAAACAGGGTATATGAGTGAGCTTGGAACTATACTATAGGATTGTTTCCTTGTTTGTGCTGTGTGTTCCGTCTTGCTAGGTGATTTGGCGTCATATGCTGCAAGAGAGTCTTAAAGTCTGTATTTATTTCGCCTTAAGAGGAAAAGTTGAGTTTGTCTTCCGTGTTTCTTATTTACTCTTTACTATTCCCTGCCTGATTAAAAGTCCTTTTATACCAATCAAACGGGGGTTACCTGCATTTATTCTTATTCCTCTGTATGTTTATTTGACTCTTTCAAGATAGAAAAAAAGCTGCGCTACCGTTGAATGACAGTTCATCTGCGTTTGTTCATTTCCGTTGTTATGTAGAATGATCAGGATGATCGGGGGAGATTTCAACCTCCCAGGATGTGAGTGGGAGTCGACCACTTTGAAGAAGAAAAACAATGTCGAACTTTGTAATATTAAAGGATCGTGGTCTTGAACAGATGGTCACAGAACCCACCAGACTGGTAAACACTCTCGATCTATGAACAGTAAATAAGTGGGGTAGTCTTTGCTCCCATAAGGAAACCTAACACAGAGTAACTTTTATTCAAGACTGGCACAGCCCTCTAAACTTGAATCAAGTCAGACAAATACAAAGACGAACAATCTAATAGTGGGGTAAAAACAAGCGCAGGCCAACAACTAAATTGTCTTCATAGTAATGACTTGGCAAAACTTTGTACTTACGTAAGTAAAACGACTTACGTAAGTTCAAAGTTTTGCCAAGTCATTACTATGAAGACAATTTAGTTGTTGGCCTGCGCTTGTTTTTACCCCACTATTAGATTGTTCGTCTTTGTATTTGTCTGACTTGATTCAAGTTTAGAGGGCTGTGCCAGTCTTGAATAAAAGTTACTCTGTGTTAGGTTTCCTTATGGGAGCAAAGACTACCCCACTTATTTACTGTTCATTGTTTGCTGTTCCCTGCCTCATTTCATTTCCACTCTCGATCTAGTCCTCACAAACACACCAAGCCTAGTCCAAAGCGTCGAAATAGTTAATGGGCGTATCGGACTACGAGATCGTGTACTGCGAGTATAATGTAAATGTGCAGAAGACGAAGCAAACCCCGAAGAAGGATACACCTATGCAACAAAGCAAACTGGGCCGGCATGAGGGAAGCTATGAAGGAACTAAGATAGCAGGCTGGAAAAGGAAGAGGGAAGCCTCTCAACCCAACAGCTCTGAACCAAGTTTAAAACGACCTACTCTGAAGCAGTGGAAACATACGTCCCATCCAAACAGACCCCACCCCAACTTCAGCAAACCCTGGGTTACTCAAGAGCTTAAAAAACTCATCAACAGGAGAACTCGGGTGTACAAGAAGACGAAAAATAAGGGCACCCAGGAGCTCAGAGATGAATGCCAAAAGCTGAGAAGGACCTTTCAGGGCATGATCAGAGGAGAATACTGGACGTACATAAACGACTCCATCACTGAAACTTCCCCCAGAAACCTCCTCCTTCCCTTAAAAAGGTTCTGACCCTTACACATCAAGCAAAAGGACAGCAAAAGTAGGTGTCTCTCCTGTTAAAGTGAATGGCCGACTGATATCAGAGCCGAAGGACCAAGCAGAAACTCTGAACAAACAATTTCAATCTGTGTTCACCGAAGGAAATACCTACACGAGGGAAGAGTTCAAAGAGAAATGCCAGATGAGAAATGCTGACTAGTATCCGAGAATGCTTTCCTAAAGCTTCTCAAAGGTTAAATCCATACAAAGCTTGCGGACCCGATGAGAATAACACCCAAGGTACTGAAAGACTCTTGCACCAGAAATCGCCCCCATACTGACTCGCGTATTCCAGTCCTCCATCAACATTTGAGTTGTACCCGAAGACTTGAGATCAGCAAATGTCACGCCAGTTTTCAAGAATGGGGAGCACTACGATCCTGCAAACTACAGGCCAGTTTCTCTGACAAGTCCTTGCAAGATCATGGAGCACATCATTGTCAGCATGGTTTCCGCAGAGGAAAATCTTGCGAAACGCAACTTTTAGAGTTGATGGAAGAACTGACAGAGACCATGGAAAAATGCGGCCAGACAGACATTGTCATTTCGGATTTCGCAAAGGCTTTTGACAAGGTAAACCACTCACTCCTCAGTGTGGAGTATGGGGCCAAGTCAACAGGTGGATTGGTGGTTTCCTGAAAGATCGGCGACAGGCAGTTGTGGTGGCTATGTCAAGTCGGGAGTACCTCAGGGCTCCATTTAGGTCCGAGTCTTTTCCTGGCCTACATAAACGATTTGCCCGATAATCTCTCTCAATCAGAGACACGTCTCTTTGCAGATGACACAGCTGTCTACTGGCAAGTAACAACCAGTCAAGACCAAGATGATTTACAGTAGGACCTTCATAAGCTTGAAAAATGGGGAAAGAGTTGGGGCATGACTTTCCATCCTGCCCAAATGTACAACTCTTCCAGTCATCAGCCCCAAACGAAAGAACAAGCTCAGTGTCCCAAGCTTACCATCTACACAGTCAGATCTTGACAAATGTCACTTCAATGAAATACCTAGGGGTCACCATCTCTCAAGATCTAAGTTGGGACCTACACATAAAAAAAAACATCATCAGTAAAGTAAACAAGTCCCTAGGTTTCCTGAGGCGCAACCCTGAAGATCAGTGCTCGCAACATCAAAGAGACTGCTTACAAAGCACTGGTGCGCCCAGTTCTGGAATATGCGTGTATAGTCTGGGACCCATATACAAGATCGAGGCAGTGCAAAGAAGAGCAGCCCGTTTTGTCAACAACAATTACCACCGACATGCAAGTGTTCAACAAATGATCAGTGAGTTAGGTTTGGACATCTTTGCAAAACCAGAGGAAGGTTGCACGGCTCGCTATGCTCTACTACAAGATCAGACAGGACTTAGTACATGTGGAGTTTGGAAAGGCCTTGTCTGATGGAAAATCTAAACTCAGAGCTGCAGCCTCACGTGACTGCACTCTTATCAGCTAAACCACCTCCAGTGTGTACGAGACTATAGATTAAACTCGTTCCTGCCACGTACCATCCAGGAGTGGAACAACAACTTGACAGAGGCTGCTGTGACATCAGAGACTAGCAGCCTCCTGAAGTAAATAGGTCTTTTTTTTCTGCGTCAACCTCCCAAAAGCGTCAGAATAATCAACCTGATGATTGTGGACACTCGACGGATGATGATGATGATGATAGACAGGGTATATGGATGCTGTGTAGATGTGACAGATACACAGGATATATGGGCAAGCTTGGAACATGTTATAGTTTTAATGTCTCCTTGTTTGTCCTGTGTGCTCTCTGTTGTCACTTCTGCCAGGCGATTTGGTGTCATAAGGCAGCATTCGTTTAGATTATGGGCGTGTATTGATTTCATTATGGGAGCAAGAGTCGTCCTACTTGTTCGCTGTTTGCTGTTCCTTGCCTCATTTAAGATTTCCTTTATACCAACCCAAGCGGAGTTTGCCTGTATCTGTTACTGTTCGTGAATGTGTTTGTTTGACTACGTTTAAGGTAGAAAAAAACGGATGCGCCAGTCTTGAGTAAAAATTCATGTGTATGTTTATTTCTCCAGTTGTTTTTGCAGTGTAGATGTGTCAGATGCAGGGTATATGGCAAGCTTGGAACATCGTTTTGTGGGGATGTCTCCCTGTTTGTCCTGTGTGCTCTGTGTTGTCATTTCTGCTTGGCGAATTGGTTTCATAAGCAGCATTCGTTTAGAGTTATGGATGTATAGTTATTTCATCATGGGAGCAAGAGTTACCGAACTTGTTCATTATTAACTGTAGGAAAACATATACGCGCGCGCATCACCATATCATAAGGTTGTGAACCAACATCAGGAATTCCATAATGACATTTAAGGTCTCTGGCCCCAGCGGCAAGGGCAGACCCGTCATCATCGCTGGTGGGACGGAGGTAGGCTGAGCTCGACTACGCCTATCTGCCACCAAAGCGCCTTCCGCTGGTAATGCCACCTCCCAACAGGAAGTGATGATGATGATGATGATGATGATGTGACGACGGGAAGTGTGGCGTAGAGGTGAATTTAATGTCATATCGGTCAGCGGCCCGTAAAGACATGGTGTTCCCGGACAGGTCGTCGAGGAAAGGGCGGTGTTGTTCCGCTCAGGGCTGGTGTAATGGACGGTGGTGTTCATGTCGCTGGAATTAAAGTGGTTCAGTCTGTCGTGGTTCTTTCCTGCAGACTTCTTCCCCTCTCTCAGTCCTTCCTTACCTACTTTATATGGGCCCACATGACCCAACGGAGTCAGTTCGAGCAGTTCCACTCTTGCTTGCTGGCCAATCCCCGGAGTAACATTTCGACTGAGGCCAACCGTCAAT
>JADBJO010001251.1:197500-210000 GCA_016801955.1 Conus betulinus | reverse complement strand
TACGCCATGTAATTTTTTTTCAGGTTTCTTGCTTGCCTAAACCAAACACTGAAATTGCCTGAACAACAATGAAAATAACAGTAGCTGAAGTAAAAGCGGTGGAAACAAGAGTTTAAGAGAGAGCTTATATAACTCCTACCCCCGGCCAGAGACCAAACTCTAAGCACCTTACAATCCACAGGTTCGTTTACGCAGCGGGCTGACTATCTGGGTAGAGCCAACTGAAGAGCTGCCTGTTGGCGCTTCATTAAGTCATTTCCTGTGTTATTCAGCCAATATCGTTCATTCAGGTTAACAACTCTTTCATTCTTTCGATTTTTTACATAGAGTGCATGCTATGTGTAACATGTCATCCATACCATCGGCCAAACTGGTCTTCTCCTCCAAAAGTTGGAGATGGGATTTTACGTGTGTGTGCAAGATGTTATGTGTGCGTTCACGCACTGAACCTCAATTTATAGTCTCATTCGAAAGACAATTTGGGAATTGGAGTCAGAGTCAATGTTAACTCCGAGGGAAAAATCCACCTATACCAAAGTGGCCCGGAGAGATTCGAACCCGCAACCCCAGGATCACCAAGAATACGAGTCAGGCGCTCCACTAACTGAGCTATTCCGGTTCCCATTTGAGCTGTGTCAATGTAAACGTGGATGAGTTACGTCACTTTGTTCAAAATGCTGCTACGACTGGGACAAGTGAGTACATCACTCAGTGAGATAAAGTAAAATAAGATTTCTTCTTTTGGATTCCTCTATTCTGAAAGTAATTTCACATCTCTTGATGCTGGATTCTTGTTCTTTTTTCCTGATTAAAAGTTTTGTTTGTTTTTCTTATTGAAATTTATTTTTCTTTATTTGCTTGTTTACAGATGAATGTGGCATTAAGTGCAAGTGCTTTGCTTCGTTTTTCTTTATTGCTTGTTTTCAAGGGGTTCTTAATCTAACTGCATTTTTTGTTCTTTCAGATTGCTCGTGCTGCGGCCGTTTTCTGCGTGGATGAAATTGTCATTTTTGATGAGACCAACTCTCTGAGCAGGTGAAACTTTTTGATTGCTATACTGGTGTAATCTACTATCTAGTGTGTACTTGTATGATTTTTGGTGTGCCACGTTGTGTGTTTGCTGAAGTATCTATTGACTGAGTGGTTTACTGGATAGCACAGAGACAGAAATAGTACAGCATATCGATCATTGAAACAGCTTTGATGGTGTGGAAAGAGCAGGTCAGCAGAATTTCTGGGAAGCGGGCAAAGAAGCTTTCAAACTGACAGGCAAAGGACAGGATGTTGACGTAGTTGCCCTGTCCGTGGATTGATTTCTGTTCCTCGCTTTTCTCTCTCTCTGTATTTGTCTCTCTCTCTCTCTCATTTCTTTCCTTGTCTCTCTCACGGTCTCTCTCCCTGTCTCAGTCTCTCTCTGTCTCTCTCCCTGTCTCTCTCTTCTCTCTCTCTTTTTTCTTTGTCTTTCTCTCTCTCTTTCTCTGTCTGTGTCTTTCTTTCTTTTTCTGAAGGGCCTATCTTTTCTGGAATCCTATGAAAGAAAATTCCTTTGTATTAGTTTATGAAGCAACTGACTCATCAGACTGCTCTTGCATTTGGTGTGAATCATCTGCCTTGATTGAGAAGACTGTATTGTTATTCACAAAGGCTTTTAGAAGGGCATTTTGTATCCAATCCCACAGGCTGTGGAACCTGCATTGCTCATAGCTGCTTTCAAGATGACCTTCATTCCCTGTACACAGTTTTGGAAAAATTCCACAACCCATTGCTTTGCTACGCTTCCAGATTGATCCAGTCTGTGGTGTTTTCTTTAATGGAGAACCAGACTGATAAGCCTGAAATACTTCTCAGTAATTTCCTAATGTTCTTTGAGACATGACACATCTCATGGGTCAGTTGAATCAACTGTGTTATGGAATGTAGGACAAACAGTGAGACAGGAAATGTTTGAAACACTGCGCTATATACTTTTGGCATGAAATGCTGTTTTGCGACTCTAGTGTGGCATTGCCCTAAGACATGTAAACGATGAATCAGATCAGATACAAAGCAGCATGAAAACAGGTGTTATGCACGTGCGTGTGTGTGTGTGTGTGTGTGTGTGTGTGTGTGTGTGTGTGTGTGTGTGTGTGTGTGTGTGTGTGTGTGTGTGTGCGCGTGCGTGCGTGTGCGTGCGTGTGTGCATGCATGTGCACGTGTGTCACGTGTGTGTGTGTGTGTGTGTGTGTGTGTGTGTGTGTGTGTGTGTGTGTGTGTGTGTGTGTTTGGTGATTCTGTTTGTAAGGTGTATCAAGTTACTAGTAGATCAGTGATTATCCTCCAGTCTCACTGATATTTGATTTTTGTGGCACTTGCTCCTTCTAGCAGAGTTCCGTAGCAAACTCCATATATCACAAAGGACTCAGGAGTGTTTAATATAGGTATGGGAGAGTTCTAGGTCCGATAAAAACACAGCCCAAGCTACATTAATGATGAAATCATTTCAGCATGACCTATTTGTGATAAAATTGTTAGTAGTGACAGAGGAGATAGGCTCATTTGTGGGAGAAAAGAATCCTTTGAAAATTCCTAAGGCTTTCAATATGACCAACTTCAATACAACTGGCTTCGATCGATTGTACCCAATTTTCATTCAGGCCTTAACAATAAAATAAGCATGCGTCACATTGTGCTTGATGCACCATCCCTTCTCCATCTGCTGATGACATCTGCATTTTCAAGCCCCTCCTTGTCATTGTAGTCGGTATGCTTAGAGAAAATCCAACTGTTTGATTGTCAGACTGTAGGAATCCTCTCTCTTTAAATTTTAAGCTTAGCAGAGATCCACCTGTCTTCTTCGTCCTTCCTTTTTTTTTTTTTTGGTTTAAAAAATCTAGCCTACCTGTTTTTTTCTGATGAACAAAATAGTTGGATGGTCCTCTCTGATGGACACACTGATTTCTATGTGATGTTGTTCTTGTTTGTTTTGTGCAGCAGAGTGAAAAAAGAGTGAGACCATGTGTAGATGTGCACCTGCACTTAACATGGATATGTTCATGCATATAATGTGTACGAAACGATTGGGTGTGTATCCGATACAAGTGGTTTTGTAACTATTATCTGTTTGAAAGCGTTCTGTTTGAGTCCTGTAAAGCACACTGACCTCAGCAATATGATCATTTAAAAAAAATTATTTATTTTTTTTTAACCAGTGATGGCACAATTGCGGACCAGTCCAAACAGGGATGCCTTCAGCTGCAGATGATCCTGGAGTACCTGGAGTGTCCCCAGTACCTCCGCAAGGCCATGTTCAAGCACCACAGCTTTCTGCAGTATGCAGGTCTGGCCCTTTACTTCCCACCATAGAACATAGAAATGTATATTGTTATCAATTGATAATTTTTTTTCCTTTTTTGGCACTGAATGATATTGTTCATAAAATTCCAGAATAAAAAGTGTATACTGCCATTGAAAATGTGCACAGAAAATAATGGGAGTAGGTCTAACTTGGGAGATGAGTCAAGTCTTTTTTTCTTTTACTTTTTTTTTTTTTTTTTTTGCTAGTACACGAAAGTGCTGATCTTAGGATAGAAGAGAAAATGATTTTTCAAATAGTCATCCCATCAAATGCTTAGCAGAAGTATTCACAATGCATGCACATGATCACACACACACACACACACACACACACACACACACACACACACACACACACACACACACACACACACACACACACACTCACAGACACACACACACACACACACACACACACACACACACACACACACACACACACACACACACACACACACACACGTGCATGTGTGCGCACACACACTACACACAAACGTGTGCATATACACATAAGGTAAGGTAAGGTAATGTTGCTTATAGCCCAGCGGACCGCAAAGGGCCATATCAGGACTCTCACACAAACAAAAAACATGCTGTCACACAAACACCTTCACACACACACACACACACACACACACACACACACACACACACACACACACACACACACACCTCCTCCCTGCCCCCCCCACCTAACACCCCTCACACTCACACCCATCACCTCCCTACCAAACACACACACACACATCATCTCTGTGCAACACCCTACCACCACTACCACCACCACCACCACAACCACCATCACCGTCACCACACCATCTGTAAACCAGTGTTGATGTAGATAAAAACAGTTGGACAATGATGGTTGATATGGCTCCGTGGTCAGAGCACTCAAGTCTCATCATCTGAGGTTTGAAGTTCAGCAGGGTCTTATCTTTTACTTGACTGGACGGACTCAGACAGTGTGTGCGTACAGGGCAGATACTCAGACAGTTCTCCTCTTAGGTACGGTGTGCCTCAGGGTTCTGTACTGGGGCCAGTCCTTTCTGTGCTGTATGCTAGCTTTGTGTCTGACGTCATCAGTTGTCATGCCATGTCGCATGACAGCTTTGCTGATGATACTCAGCTTTCATCAGTCGGCTCCCATTGCTGAAATTGACTCACTGATTTCTTGGACACGGGGGCTGCATTGCAGACCTGAAGGACTGGATGACAACCAACAAACTACAACTAAATGACGACAAAGACGGAACTCATGTTTGTGACAAAACAGCCTAACCCATCCTTCACTGCCTTCAACGGTCACTATCAATGTCCACCTCTGTCCACAGTCTAGGGGTCATTCTTGACCAATCACTCTCCTTCGAGAGACACAGGTTTCAAATATTTGCTAGATAGAACTAAGAAGAATCAGCTCCGTATGTCACCTTCTCTCTACAGATGCTACAAAAAACTCTCATTTGTGCATTTGTCTTATCTAGAATAGATTACTGCAACTCACATTTGGCTGGCCTTCCAAAATACCTGATAGAAAGATTACAGCGAATCCAAAATCATGCAGCCTGAGTAGTCTGTAGAGCAGGAAAATATGACCACATTTCGCCTCTACTTCACTCTCTTCACTGGCTGGCTGTCTCAAACTGTATCTCATACAAAAATCTCAACTCTCACCAGCCGCCGTGGCGAAGTGGTTAGCGTCGCGGACTCCCGGCTGGGAGGTCGTGGGTTCGAATCCCATCAGAGTCATGTGGGTTTTTCTGCCCCGACCGGCTCCTACCCAGAGTTGAGTTTGCTGCGGACTCAGTTGGGAAGACTGGGACCACACAGTCGAGTTTCATCCACTTAATGGATGCGTTTCTGAGAGTGTTGCTCAAATTTCCTGACCAACACTGCAGGTGCCTGTATCTCTCGGGCCTGGTTGACGCCGGGATATATTATGAAAGGAAGCGTAGAGTACAGCCCTGTCATGTAGTCTCAGACCGAAATGGAAATCCTTAGCATCATCTTGATCATCATCATCCTCATTGTCATCGATCACCATTAAAAAAAATGTCTCAAATTCTGTGGCCCTTCATGCCCTGCTCTCATGGTGACCTCAGTTTCGATGTCCTCTCCACATCTGTGGCCTTGGTTTGGTTCCGTCGGGGTCACAGGTCATATTCGGGTACAGGTATCGGTGAGTCCATGGGGGCTGTCGTTGGACGGACGTGGGGGGCGCCCTCCGGAGGGAGAGCTCACTCACGCCAGCTCCGCGACTAAGCAATTATTGTCGTCAGTAGGGGGCTTAGTAGGTGGTGTCCTGCGTATGTTAGATCAGAACAGGCGCCACTGAACACTACCAAAGTGACTCGGCAGCAGTGCAGTGTCTCCTCCGGTGGGTTTGCCTCTTGACAACTTGACAATGACTGCTTCCGTGGATTGTCGGTGCCAGGGCTGCGGCGGGGCCAACCGGGCTGTGGTTGTGGACGGGGTGTCGGAATGAGCGGCGTGGGTGCACTGCCTCTGAGGTGACGCAGAGATTGGGACAGCAAAAAAAAAAAAAAAAAAAAAAAAAAAAATCTCAACTCTCACTTTCTCTCTTCTTCTCTCTTTGAAAATGGACCTTCTTATCTCTCAGAACTCCTTAAAATCTACACGCCCTCTTGTCAGCTACGCTCCTGTGCTGACGACTGCCTTCTTCGAATGACTCGCCTCAGGACTGCTACTGGTGAAAGATCTTTCTCTTTTCAAGCTCCAGCGACGTGGAACAGACTGCCAGACTCTCTCAGACATTCAGATTCTATCTCTTCTTTCAAGTCTAAACTTAAAACCCATCTATTTTCTCATAATTAGTCAATGCTGGGGGGGGGGGGGGGGGGGGGGGGGGGGGGGGGGGGGGGGGGGCCGTCTGGGCCTTTTCAAATGTAGTGTATGTGTATGTATGTGTATGTTTCTCTATTACATGTATTTGTTGTATGATTGAACGTTACAGGATTTAGTTTTTGTAGTGATACTTGAAAAATAAGTGAATGTCATACTCGTAAGATTAGGATTTGTTAGTTATTCTGTAACAGTGTTTGTAGTTGGTGTGTAAGGTGTACCACTGCATATGAGAAGGGTGAATGTAGTATGATTTCGTAAAGCGCTTAGAGAAATTCATTTGATTAAGCGCTATATAAGAAACCATTATTATTATTATTATTATTATGAGTGATGAGTGGGTGTATCAGCTGCTGGCCATCACGAAGTCAGCTCTGCAAATGGCTGAAGTGCCTTTGATGCTGATTATGCAGAAGATTGGATACACATATTAAACATATTGTTTGCATCATGGTAGGCTATAGAAACAAAATGCCCGTCTTGCTCCGAATTTGACAAACACAAGTGATTGCTCGATCTTTATTTTCGTTGTCCTGAGTGCTGTTTATCTTGCCTGAAGAAGACCTAAGAGATTGAAAGCGTCATATTTTGTCTTGTGATTCGTTTGTTCACGATGTTCTGCGGAGTCATTGTAAAAACTTCTTAAAATTTTTTGTAGAAACAAAAGAACACTCAGAGTGCACCTGAATAGTGAATCTTGGAGAGGAGAATTTCACTCGGTAAACAAAATGCCATGATGAACAGGTTGACACAAGAACAATAACCTCGTTGCACGTAGCTGTAGACTGTGTCACTGCACCCTTTTACAACCATGAGATTCTGTGATCTGAAAGCCGGTAGACGTCATCATCATTCCATGTGTGAATCAGTTCATCTGTCCTATGAGAAATAGGTGTGGTATCTGCAACTTGCTGTGACCAGGTCTGCTGAACCCCTGTGGACAGCCCCCACCACATGAGGGCGACAGACGAGTCTCCCTTCAGGGAAGGAATAGTGCTGAACAAGCCAGTGAAGAAGGATCAGGGTGCTTTCGCCGATGTTGGCCTCAGGAAGGTAAGGAGAAGCGTGACAGTTGTTGTGGAAAGGAACAGGTGTTCACATGTACAAATGCTGTAATCATTATGTTACGTTGTAAGTTTTTTCTCACTATTTGGCAAAATTCTGATTGTTTATGCTTAGAAACACACTCACAATACTGTTTTTTACATATATGTATTTGTGTGTGCAAGTGCATACATACCAAATGCTGGCTTAAATGACTTACAATAATTTCAAGTCTATGAAGTCTTTGACTATTGATATTTACAATTGTGGAAGTATTTTTGTAGTGGATTTTTAATTTTCTTATCATCAAAACTGCATGCCTCTTCATGCCAAAACCCACATTCAATTGATCCATGTCAGAGTTTAATGGATTGTGGAAACAAGAATGCGTAGGGACAGCTTATATGTGTGTACTATCAATGTTGTTATATCCTGGTATTGTCACATGACTGTGCAGGAAATCCAACTGGACAAACAGATCTCCCCAGGTGTACGAGTCACGGTCAAAATGGACAAAAATACAGGTGGGTCTAAAATCCCTGGTTTCCAGTGGTAGTGGCAAAGTGCTAAGCACAGTGTGGTATAATCTGTCAGGTTGTTTTGGCTCATATTTAATTATGTATATATAACCAGTTTTCGCAAGAGTTTGATGAATGTGTTCAGATGTTGGTATGAATCAAGTTGAGGGCACTGATGTTGGTAAAAGTGCATGTATGCATCTTGGTGCTTCAGAAGCCTGGTATCAGGCAGTTGTCTGACAATAGTTTGAAGAAAACGTTCTGGAAGAAGAAATCAGACCTGATACAGATGGACTTTCATACAGTAGCTGTATGTGCTAGCACTGAAAACTTTCATGATGAAAAATATGAAACCACACTTCTATCTCTGTTTCTTGTATGTGTTGTTTGTGCATGTAGTCATGTGTGCTTCCTTGAAGAGTTTCAGGTGGGAGAAAGCAATATGGGTTACACACAAAAAAAGAAGAAATATTGTTCAAAAATTGTGTGTAGTTCAGCATCCATCTTAGCTGTGAATTTTGATTCTGGATCAACAAACTGCAGGTGTCAGTTAGTTATCCCACTTCTGACTTCACTTGAATGAAAGAGACTCTGTCTTCATATGATGGCCCTGACAACTCTGATATCACTTTTATAGGCTAGCTGAGCTATAACCAGTATGAGCATGGATCAAACTGTTGTTGTTGTTGTTGTTGTTGTCATACCCTGGCTAAAAGACTCCAGGGATCATTCGAACAGCCCAATTACTTGAACACTATGGTACAAATGCATCAGTTAGGGACGAGAACATTACGTGCATGACCGGTTTTTTTTGATTACCCTGCCACGTGGGCAGCCACACTCCTACTTCGAGGGATTTTGGAGACTGATAATGTTATGCTAGGAGCTTGTCAGAAACTTTTTTGAAATGTGAAATGTTAATGCAGGAAAACTTCAAGACATATGAGTAACATGGCTTTTGGCGTCGTATACTATACCATGTCAGACCATAGCATTAAACGGCTGTCAGTCAGCTCTGTCAGGCCGAAGTTTTGTGGCAAATGCAGGCATAAGATAGTCACGTGACGCCCACCCTACTTCCGATTACGGAAGATGCCGAAGATCGTGTACTGTCCGTCATTCTACTTCGGCCTGTCGCCCAAGCAAGATAAGTCTTGTGCTCTGTCTCGCCTATACTTTGCCTTTGTGTAAAGATTGCTGTGTTTGCACTCTGTACTGATTTATCTGTGGCTTCCGCTTATATCTTGACGTGTGAGGTTATCGGATGGGCTAGCATTCTAACCTTATTCGCTGAAATTTTCTCGCGATCTGGTGCTCCCGGTTCTCCCACCTGCCCAGGCGGACGCCCTTCGCCTGGAAAGTCTCGAACTCCTCAGAAAGGGGGCCATCACCGAAGTTTTCCAGCCCAACCCCGGGTTTTCTCTCCCACCTGTTCGTGATCCCCAAACCTTCGGTGGGATGGAGGCCCATCCTTGACCTTGACCTTCTCCCCTCAACAAGTTCCTCAGACATACCTAGTGCAAGATGGACACGCCCTCCCAGATCAGAGACTCCATCCATCACGTAGATTGGGCTACCTCCTCCATAGATCTGAAAGATGCGTACTTCCAGATCCTTATTCACCCGGCGCACAGACGTTACCTCCGGTTTTTGTCTGGCAAGCTCGAGTGTTCCAGTTCAAAGCTCTCCCCTTTGGCCTCTCCCTGGCACCCTTCCTCTTCACGAAGGCGTTCCGATCTCTCTCCCAACACAGTCCCTCGAACTATACACAGACGCCTCCAACTCGGGCTGGGGGGGCCCACTTGGGGGGACAGTCATGCCTCGGGGATGTGGGACGCACAGATAGCTCGCCTCCACATCAACATATTAAATTGGAAGCGGTCAGGCTGGCCCTCCTCCACTTC
Source organism: Conus betulinus (assembly GCA_016801955.1). Lineage (NCBI taxonomy): Eukaryota > Metazoa > Mollusca > Gastropoda > Neogastropoda > Conidae > Conus > Conus betulinus. Next base: position 200,342 of record JADBJO010001251.1, on the reverse strand, counting down.
CAACATCTATCTCTCACCGACTGGTTCTCCTCCTCACGGACACAACACGTCGGTAGCCCATTACATCAACAAAGGGGGGGGGGGGGGGGGGGGGGGGGGGGGGGGGGGCTCACTCCATCGGCCTCTCTCTACGGACAGAGGCCCTCCTTCGCTGGTGCCACGCACGGGGAGCCACCCTCCGTGCGAGACACATAGCGGGGGACATGCAACATCCTGGCAGACACTCTCAGCCGGTCAGGGACCCTTCTGCACACAGAGTGGACCCTGAACAAGCTGACACTAACCACCGTCTGGGAACACTGGTTCAAGCCCATGGTCGACCTATTTGCGACCCGGTACAACCATCGACTCCCCATGTATCTCTCTGGTCGATGCGCTCTCCCTCCCCTGGACGGGACTCCTCGCCTACGCCTTTCCCCCCTTCCCCATACTTCACAAGTTGATCAGGAAGGCCAGGCTGGAGAGACCCAAACTCATCCTCATAACCCCGTGGTGGCCGACTCAGTTGTGGTTCCCGGACCTCAGGTCCCTCACTCTAGTTCCCCCTCTCCAGCTAGCCCCTTGGTGGGACTTACTCAGACAACCTCGCTCGGGCCTCCCTCACTCCAATCCCCAGATGCTTCGCCTACACGCTTGGCTTCTATGCCAGCCAAATTGCGACCACCGCGATGAGAGAGATGGGTCACGTGGTGCACGGCTAACTCGGTCCCCTACCTCCTCCCCTCCAACATCCACATAGGCAAGTTCCTATCCCCCAGATAGGCAATTTCCTATCCCACCTTTCATCCTCTCGAAAGCTCTCTGCTAGTTCCATTCGGGGCTACAGATCGGCCGTAGGCACCACCATCTGACAGCTGGGCGGCCCATCATTCGACAATAACTTTTCTCCTCAGAGAACTATCTCGGGGGGGGGTGGCCCTACGGGAAGCTCAGTCCCCTAGGCGCGCTCCCATGTGGGGACCTCTTTCTGGTTCTTGACTCCCTCAGAAACCCCCCCCTTCGAGCCCCTCCGTGCTATTCCCTTTGTCATTCTCCCCTTCAAGACCACCTTCCTTCTCTCCCTGGCCTCAGCCAGGAGGCGAAGTGGGATTCAGGTCCTCAGTTGTGACCCTCGGGACATCGCCTTTCTCAGAGACGGATCGGTCTCGCTTAAGTTCCTGCCTGAGTTCTTAGCGAAGAACCAGGAACCGGGCACGACCTCTCCTTCCCTGTTATCCGCTCCCTAGCGGATATCTTAGGCAGCGAAGGCAGCGGGGACATGGACCTATGACCCTCTAGGTGCCTCAGATACTACTGGGAGCGTTCCCACCCCAGGCGTTCCTCTCAGAGAAGCCTCTTATTTCCATCAACCCCAACAACAAGAAAGACATCTCGGCGGGCTCGATTTCTAGGTGGCTATTCTATACTATCAAATCTGCCTATGCCCAGGCTCACAAAGACCTCCCAGCCCTTCCCCCTCGAGCCCACGAGGTCAGAGCGTTGGCCATGTCCACAGCGTTCCAGCACTCTGTCCCCGTGTGCCATCTCCTGGAGGCAGCCTACTGGCGTTCGAGAACCCTTTCATAAACTTTTATCTAAGGGACATCCGCATGACCAGGGCTGATGGTTCTAAGGGGTTTTCATTTGTGGCGGCCAATGCAGCCATAACAGTTAACCCAGGAACCATTAGGGCGCTCGGCCCTCCTCCTATTCCTTTAAATTCTGCTATGGTCTGACATGGTATAGTATACGACGCCAAAATGGGGAGTTTGTATTATACTCCCTGTTTGGCTAAGTATATACTTACCATGTCAGACTCAAATGCCCGCCCTACCTTCCCCGCTAGCGCCAAGGTTCCCTGGGGTTGCCTTGCGCGCAGGCCTCGTTGAATGACGGACAGTACACGATCTTCGGCATCTTCCGTAATCGGAAGTAGGGTGGGCGTCACGTGACTATCTTATGCCTGCATTTGCCACAAAACTTCGGCCTGACAGAGCTGACTGACAGCCGTTTAATGCTATGGTCTGACATGGTAAGTATACTTAGCCAAACAGGGAGTATAATACAAACTCCCATTTTGCTCTGATATATGCAGGTACCAAGAAGAGGACGGGTAAGGTGGTGCCACCCAGTGCCCCCAGAGAAAAGCTGGGTCTGTACTGGGGGTACCAAGTGCGGATGGCGCGCAGCCTAGGGAAGGTCATCACAGAGTGTCCCTACGATGAAGGCTACGACCTCACCATTGGCACGTCGGAACGAGGAGACCCCATAGAGTCAGTGGAAATCCCTCCTTTCAGGTTAGCTAACTCACTCTGGATGACTTTCAAGATCACTCGTAACAAGATGGATGCACATTTGAAGAGTTATTGATAACGCATCGCCAAAAAAACCTGTAGACAAATGAATCACAAGACTAAACACAACGTGTTTCGAACTCTGAGGTCTTCTTCAGGCAAGGTACACAACACACTCAGGACAATGAAAATGAACGAGCAGCCACTTATCTTCATCCAGTTTGGCGCAAGACAGGCGTTGAATTCAACAACGCCTGAGTGTTGCATATCTTGCCTGAAGAAGACCTAGGAGGTTGAAACGTGTCATGTTTTGTCTTGTGATTTTGTTTGTCTACGTTCTTTTGGCAGTGTTTTATCAATAACTTTTCAAGTTTGTTTAGATTTCTGCCTGCAGTCGCCTCACTTTGCAACAAGATAGATGCAGCATCAGCCGACTCATCGAAAGGCACCCGAATTCTTCAAGAAGTCTGTTTATTTTCAGTGAGGGCAGAACTGCCGAGTACTACACTTTTGGCGTTGCATGCTTTGATTTCATTGGTAATGCCATGCTGCTACAATTTGTGATGAAA
>JADBJO010001251.1:187500-192500 GCA_016801955.1 Conus betulinus | reverse complement strand
CTGTTTTCACTGGGAATGTGCACAAGTCATATATTGAAACAAAACTGAGTGAAGAGCTAAGAGCAACAAGACCACATGACTTCCACGAAAACAAAGTAATGCTTAATCAGATTGCTACATATATCTTCATCACAAATACTTTAAGGAGAAAAACATAAGAAAAAAAGACAGCACTCTGTCAGGTAGGACTATAAAGAGTTAAGGATTGATGCATGCTCTGCAGTATCTCCCACCCATCCATATTCCTAACTGCCAACAAGAAAAAAGAAAGGAAGACAACACACACACACACACACACACACACACACACACACACACACACACACACACACACACTAACAAATCATAGCAGGCACAATTTTCCAAGAGTGATGAACTGGCGAAAAAAAAGATAGTACACTGTAATTTTTCAACATGAAAGGAACTGTAAACATTGGCTTCTCTCTGAAACCAGGTGTGTGTTCCCTTGCTTCCGTGGTCTGCGTGTGCAGGGATCCTGTGAGCTTTCTTGCCTTTCCCAGAAGCAAAGTAATGACAGTACAGGACAACTTGATTTTCTGTTGTGATGCACAGTGAACTATGGCCCATAGTATAGAAATAAGACAGTATAAACATCATGCATATAAAAAAAGCCTTATTCATGTGCATGCTTATGTAATCTAACACCCCCCACCCCCCTCACACATACACACACACAAACACACACACACACCCCCCCCCCTCCCTTTCCCTTTCAGCCCAAACCAACATGCACACAAGCACACAGCTCACTCAGATACCACAAACACACATATTTCAGCTGCAATCTTTTGGTTTCAAGCTAATTTCATCATCATTCGGTGTATGAAATCTTTCCTCTGTCGTTGGCTGACTGCTTGAAAGGAAATCATGACAAAAGATAAGAACAAAGAGGAAAAAAAATGAAACCGCATGGCCTTCTGTCCAGAATAGATAACTGTGGTTGGGTGCGTGCCATGGTGAAAAGATTGCCATCTCTCTCTCTCTCTCTCTCTCTCTCGCCATGCATGCACACACACACACTCACACACACACACACACACACACACACACACACACACAAAACATGAGCATATGCACACACACACGCACACACACACAGGCACGCACACATGCACACACACACACATACACACACACACGCACACACACACACACACACACAGTCTGTGTGAGAGAGAGAGAGAAGTCCAGAAAAAAAGGGGGGGAGGAGAAAGAATGAGGATGGAGGGGGAGGGGTAGGGAGAAATGCCAGAAAAAATCTCTTTGTATGAAACTTTAGTTTCTGTTTCTTACTGGTGCTGTGGTCCTCTCATTAAGATATGAAACGTTAGTTTCTGTTTCTTACTGGTGCTGTGGTCCTCTCATTAAGATATGAAACATTAGTTTCTGTTTCTTACTGGTGCTGTGGTCCTCTCATTTAAGATATGAAACTTAAGTTTCTGTTTCTTACTGGTGCTGTGGTCCTCTCATTAAGATATGAAACGTTAGTTTCTGTTTCTTACTGGTGCTGTGGTCCTCTCATTAAGATATGAAACGTTAGTTTCTGTTTCTTGCTGGTGCTGTGGTCCTCTCATTAAGAGAATGGCCAGACGGCAAAACCAACACAGTAATTCGGATGCTGGTGGAAAACCTCGACACAGAAGAAAAATACACTGACAATTCTGTCACCAAAGGAAAGTCAGGCTGGGGGTACACACTGGAGCAAAATGGCAGAACTAACCAGGAAAGCAATGGTGCAAAGAGTTGAACAACTTCAAGTTTAACCAAGAAGGTAGAAGCAGTGACACAAGCACTCTGTTGCCTCCCTAATGAAACTGGTGCATTTCTGCTAAAAAGCTTATATTACACATTAATTTTTTTTTTACAGTAATATTCAGTTCATTTGACGCATCGTGTACTTCTTGTGGCATTTTCTTGGGCGATGTGACGCGCTGGTGTAACACGGGATACAATATAAAAACTGTTAGCTGTCTAGCTAAGTTATTTTAGCTGATCCTTCCACAACCTCTCTCTCTCTCTCTCTCTCTCTCTCTGGGGAAAACAGAATACATGTGGAGTGTTTGTGGTGTTTATTGATTCTATGCTGTCGTGTACCGATGACCATTTTCGGGATTCTGTGTCAGAGTTTTGTCGGAACACGGAACCGAACCTTCTGCTTGCTGCCTACTAAACAAGACAGGCCTGTATGAGATAATCGGTACTTAAGGTCAACCACAGTCCCATTTTTTGGTCGGCATGCATGTCATTGCCCACGAGGCGTCTGTCGTTGACGAACTCGCAGTCGTGGGGTCGTTTCTCGCGAAAGAAGGTGAAGCCTTCACATGATATGCGCTGAACTGCCGTGATCTGTGCTAGAATTCCAGTGATGAAAGCATCTTCTATAGGAACTCTTGGTCGCCGGTAAGAAGCCTGCACAAGTTTCAGCGCTGCGTCTGTGGACAGGATGTAGGAAGTTCCAGACATGTACACTGGGTACCGTGGCACAGGGTACACAGACCGGGACACACCCCAGCGGCCTTGGCGAGCGACTGCCGCATTGTAATAAGGATGACCATACACTGAATCATTGCGTCCGCGGCTGACTAAAAACGCCGTCAGAAGAGGCATGTTAACGAAGACGTCCTCATCGGCTTTCAACACGAACCTGGTTTGTGGGCAGTGCTGGAGAACCCAGCGCAAACCGAGGAGGACCTTCAGAGTCAGGTTCCTATAGGAATCCACGAAGTCGGCCATCAGGACATCCCCATACCGAGCGCTCTCTGTCCTCCAGCTCCTGCCGATGCTGCCTGGTGGGAGGCCTGCCCAGCACGAACACCATGCCGACGGGGGCAGCCAGAGGCTTGCTGCTGGGCCAGGGGTTTCCTTTCGCCACACTGCCGTACGTCCTTCGGATGGCTTCCCGTTCCTTGGAGGTGTTGTTCAGGTAGCTGGACAGGGCTAGCACCAACAGAAAGGGACTCTCTTCCCTGGACTCCGCACGTCCAGAACAGACGTCAACAGGACTGATGAGATACTGGGAAACATCAGGAGTTCTGCCAACGTCAGGCAGGTGGAAGTACAGGTCGTCAGAGTATCTGAAGTCAGGAGGGATGAACGCTGCCTTCAGCCTCGCCGCTGCAGCTGTCATGTACTGCATTCCTGGCACTGGCGTTGTTGTTGCATTGGCTGCCTTCTTTTGGTACCTAATCTGTCTGTATTCATGCGTCATATTGTTTGATGACAGTTGTGGTGACGTAAGGTGCCGGAGGACGAAGTACATCATGGTTCCTCCAAGAAGAGCCACGCCCAGCCAGACCGATTCTTAAGAAATCTTCTGTAACATTCAGAAGAAAAAAAAAAACCGTTAGGAGTGACATCAGCAACTAGGAGAGTGAGGAGTGACATCAACAATTAGGAGAGTGGGGTGTGTGTGTATATGTATGTGTGTGTGTGTGTGTGTGTGTGTGTGTGTGTGTGTGTGTGTGTGCGCGCGCATGCATGTGTGTGTGTGTCTGTGTGTGTGCGTGTGCGCGAGTGTGCTGCATGCGTCAGTGTGTATGTGTGTGTGTGTGTGTGTGTGTGTGTGCGCGCGTGTGCGTATGCGCATGTGTGTGTGTCTGTGTGCGTGCGTGTGAGTGAGTGAGTGAGTGTGTGTGTGTGTGTGTGTGTGTGTGTGTGTGTATTGTTAGTCAATGTGTGTGTGTGTGTGTGTGCCTTTCTGTCCGTCTGTCTGTCAGTCTGGTCTGTCTCTTTTCAGTCAGTGAAGTGACTGTAAGCGGTCGATAAGAATGCACACGATCAGCCAGAGTTTTGTGTGGTCAGTCAGTGTAATGTGTAACTTGTACTGAAGACACAGAGGGCAGATGGTGAGTACTTCGCCTGCTTTTCCACTGTTCGCTTGTGTCTCAGTCCCCTTAGCACACACAGGGAACCAACCGGGCGACAGAATCGTTCAGCAGACTGGGCTGCCCTCTCACTTGTTTTTGTTGTTGCTGTTGGTGGTAGTGGTGGAGGTGGAGGTGGAGATGGTGGTGGTGGTGGTGGTTTTTTTTCTTTTCTTTTTTTTTTTGCTGACCCATATTCTGTGCCACCTCGGTGGCATCGCAACCACGCCGCTCATTCCGACACCCCGTCCAAAGCCACAGCCCGGCCCAGCAATACACAGGGAGTAGTCAATGTCAGGCCGTCAAGAGGCAACCCACCGGAGGAAACGCTGCACTGCTGCCGAGTCACTTTGGTGGTGTTCAGTGGCGCCTTTTCTGATCCAACATACGCAGGACACCACCTACTAAGCCCCTTACTGACGACAATAGTTGCTTTGTCGCGAAGCCGCCGCGAGTTCTCCCTCCGAGAGGGCACCACGACGTCCGTCAGACGACAGCCCCCATGAATTTGCCGATACTGATGACCCTGATGGACCCAAACCAAGGCAACAGACGTGGAGAGGGGTTCAAGACTGAGATCACCATGAGAACAGGGCATGAAGGGCCACAGAATTTGAGACTTTCTTTTTAAAATGTTGATCGATGAGAACGAAGGTGATGAAAGATGATGGTACAGATTTCCATTCTGGTCTGAGACTGCATGACAGGGCTGTACTCTACGCTTACTTTCATAACATATTCCGGTGTCAACCAGGCCCGAGAGATGCATACAGACACCTGCAGTGTTGGTCAGAAAATTTTAGCGACGCTGTCAGAGACGCATCCATTTAGTGGATGAAACTCGATGGTGTGGTCCCAGTGTTCCGAACTGAGCCCGTAGCAAATTCTACTCTGGGTAGGAGCCGGTCAGGGCAGAAAAATCCCGCATGGCTCTGATGGGAATCGAACCCATAACCTCCCAACCGGGAGTCCGAGACGCTAACCAGTTCGCCATGGTGGCTGGTGGGCTGCCCTCTCAGTTAATTACGTACGCCAGCTTCTTCTTGTCTGCTCTTCACTGAGGCTCACAGACTGTACGTACTATTTGCCCCGCGCTGGAACCACCGTGTGTGTGTG
>JADBJO010001251.1:167500-182500 GCA_016801955.1 Conus betulinus | reverse complement strand
AGAATTTCACTGCTACAATTTCTGAAAGTTTGATGGGAGGGGTGCTTTCAGACAGCGATAGCTGTGATGAGAAGCGTGTGGAATGTATTGCCGTGAATTCAGTGATTCTCTATCAACATGATTATTGATTCATAGTACTGGCGTGTATGATTTTAGATACCTTGTACTTGACCTACTCTTTTGTGTTTGTGCTTTGTTAATTTTATATGTGCTGTGTTGATAAATAAACATGTATCCACTGTTTTAAAACTGTAGTTTGGGTCTGTTCTTTTCATTTAAGGCTGTACAAAATGTATTTACATTCTGACTTTGCCTCAGCTGGATGAGGTTCAAGAGTGAACTGCATGAAAGAAAGAACTGACAATGAGTAATGAGATTAAGAGTGTACACCGCAGATTTTCATTCAGACAAATGTCTTTTTCTCTCTTCTACATACACAGGTTATTAAAAAAAAAAAAGTCAAAAATTAAAAAAGTCTTATCGCCGGTGATCAGCCCCAGTTGGATGGATATGTGTCAGAGTTGTTTTTTGGGGTTCTTTTTTTGCCTTTTTCCCCTATTGCTGCTACAGAGCCATGCTCCAATAAGTCACCAAAGATCATGTGACATATTTCTAAATGCAATGATGATAGTGATTTCAGTGCTATGGAGTTCAATTTCAGTGTGGGACTCTGTGACAGGGCTGATTTTTATGCTTTTTTTTCATTACACATCAAAGACAGTATTATATTCTGCTATCAACCAGGCCTAAGAGAAACAGGCACTTGCAGTGTTGTTCATGAAAGTGAAGACCATGGTAGGCAGAAAATAGAGAAAATAGCCAATGAATGAGACAACAGAGAATGTGATAGTGAAGTGGAACTCCTGAAAAACATACTGCACACATGTGGTTTTAAAGCATAAGGTTCCCTTAAGTCAATTGACGGATCCCAACTGCATTACAAAGTGTTTCAAAGAAATGGGTTATTTGGTGGTAAATGTTTTTATGCCTGCATGCCATATCCTGCAACTATGAAGGTATTTCCTGACTTGTCTTCCTTGCACCTGAAGCTGGTGTGGACACAGAGCTGGCTGCCACTAAATCCAAGATCATTTCATCTGTTAAAAAGAAAAACCATTATAGATTCTGTCACAAAGGTGAAAGATCCCACAGACATTTTATCACATTCAAAGACTGAGTTTTTGCCCCCCCCTCCCCCCCAAAAAATTGCCATAAATATGTTGAAAATGTGAATTAAAAGTGTATGTGAAATTTGTTCGCCTTTATCAAGTAGCATGTAAAAAAGTTACACAGTTTTTACATTGTGCACACTATTTCAATGTCCAAATATCTAGCTTTAAACAGAAATATTTATTGACATCATGTTTTGGTTTCAATATATAACCATTTTTATGTCTTTTGGTCTAAAATGTCTGGGTCAGTTCCAGAAAAAAATATTATATTTACAAATATTTCCAAAATATTAGGTGTAAAAAAATATAGAGGGTCTGTCTGCTGAGTAACATAAAACCTCAGACCATACCTGTTGTACAGTCTCAAATGTAAAAGGGATCTCCTCAGCAACATTGACTGAATGCAAGAGAAAAGTAGTCTCATGGCCAGTGCTCTCACTCTCTCTCTTTTTCTCTCTCTCTCTCTCTTACTCTTATAGGCCTTAGGCATCCTAACACAATCGAGCCAATGAAAGTCAATGTGCACATACCTTCCTGGGAGAGGCTGGCATTGGCCGAGGCTGGTCGGGAGGGGCTGCTCCTGCCAAGAACACCTCACATGGATCAGATCCTGTCAAATTGATCATGATCATTTGTTTCAGATTTGTTATTGAATATTTGTCTAAAGACTGCTAAATCAAGAAGTGCCTTAAAAGAAATGTAAAACAATGACTTATGAATGAGGCATTTACTAAAAACCATATCTATCCAGAAAAAAAATATTGTGTTTGCCAGAAAAAAACATTACCTTCACAGTCAATGCATAATTGTAACTATACAAACTATCTTTTTTTTACATATTACATGTACATAACTAAACCAAAAATATTATGTACTGTAGCATCTTTTATTACTATTATCAATCACTATGGTATTTATTGTACAAACATTACATTCTTGTAGCATTAGTAAGAGTAGGGACCCCTGCTTGGCTGATCATAGAGAGCTTCCTAAGAGAAGAATTTATATTTGACTCACACCAGCAAACCAGTTTGGTTGGTAGTAGCGGAATTAATATGGACACACAGTCCAGTCCAATCAGTCCAAATGAGCGACTGGGCCGCTCCATTACATATATACAGTAGCCTACTATATATACTCATCCACTTTTGCCAAGGATCAAATTGAAAAATAAATCACTTTTGATACCTAGTTCATTTTAATTCAAATACACATCTGTATTTCATTCTTTTTCTTGTTTTTGTTTACTGAATTACCTAACAGGAGTACAAGGAATATGTGCCAGAATAATCAAGTTGGATTGTGGGCCCTCCACACTGAAGAGAAGAAAAAAGAAAAAGAAGAATGAAATGTGGTTATTTGTTTTTACCAAAGTTAGTGGGTTTGGGTTTTTTTTCCAATGTTTGGCAATGTGATCCTTTGCAAAAGTTGATGGGTATAGTATTAAATAAGCCTTGAAAACATTAGAAAAGAGAAACATTACCTGCTGTCACACCTGTAGTCAACACCATGTATTGTGACAAGTGAACTTGACACCACCACAGAACTTGATGCCACCGCACCACCTCCCACTGCAACAGACATACTGCATATGTAGCAAATAACTACCTCAAAAATAAGCAGACAACACCCCCTTCCCCCCCCAAAAAGCAAAAAAAAAAAATATTGAGAAGAAAAAAAAAATTTCATACAAAATAAATTCCATGGAGTCTAAATGAGCTCCATACCTGCATTTTGCACAGCAGCTTTATGTGGCAAAGACTACATGAAATATTCAAGTGCTAGAGCAAGCTTATGCTCAGTCTTAATCATAGACTGACTAAGACTGAGGGATTCTCACACTTAAATAACAAAACGCCCAAGCACAGTTTCTAATCTTATGTCTCTGTTTATAATATGACAGGTTCAAACTTGCTATGTTAGCCACAGTGAACACATTTCTGAGCCAATCAGCACCACATTTGGCACATAGCATCCAGACAGCAGCCCTATGAGGTCCAGTGGAGACTTGACCCTAGGCAAAAAAAAGCTTGAATATGAACATTTGAGTTCAACACTGTTAACACAATAAAAGGTACAATACAGAGAAAAGCTGACAAGACAGGTGCCTCTGTTTCACTACATTGTAGTAGATGAATGATAGTTGGAAAGAAAAAATAAAGAAAAGGCAAAAATACTCACACTCTCAAGTCTAGGTGCTGCTTGAATGTGTTCCGTGCACTGAAAAAGAAAAAAAAATATATAATATCGATCATAAGACATTGTTTAGCACCCCACCCCCCCAAAAAAAACAACACACACACACACACAAGAAAATGCACATTAGTATTAGCATGTAACATCATATAACTTATCTTAAATAAATGTCAGCGAACCGCCCAGAGAGAAACGTGGACAAACGAGTCACAAGACAAACCACAACGCGTTTCGACCTCTTAGGTCTTCTTCAGGTGCAACAAACATGAAACAAATAACGAAAATGCTTAGCGATCAAAGCTAAGTGCATTTTTGTTATTTGTTTCAGGTTTGTTGCACCTGAAGAAGAGCTAAGAGGTCGAAACGCGTTGTGGTTTGTCTTGTGACTCGTTTGTCCACGTTTCTCTGGGCGGTTCACTGACATTTATTTAAGATTTGTTTAGATTTCCGCCTGCAGTCGTTTCACTTTGCAACTAGATCATATAACTTGTTTTGTTTGAATTCCTTCAGATATTATAACTGTGCATATCAGTAGAGGAACACCTTCATTTTATACTGGAAAAAACATCATTAGTATCTGTGAGTATAATTAGTACAAAAAAATCATCACAAACATTGGTAGTTTGACTACTTCACAATTCGTTTTGGAGGTAGTAATCCAATAATCCACACTCTAGAGCTACAGAAAAGGTATGATTTCAAGACTTACTATCAATTAGGGCTAATGTTCTTCTACTTCATTTGTAGTCTATCATATATCATGTCACGACTGGGAAACTATGAAAGCATGTTAGCTAAATGATAGATAACTAAGCAGCAGCCCAACATTTGGGGGGGGGGGGGGGGGGGGGGGGGGGGCTTTGCAGGAATCATATCACATGCAAGACACGACACAATGACACACATACAGCCAGAGAGAGAGAGTCAGTCTCACTCTCAGTTACACACTGATCATTGATTACACTTTTACAGTGTCATGTTAGCCTGTCAAAAGAAAAAAAAATAATAATGATGAAAGTTGTCACAGTCTGACATTAAACTGACTAGTGACACTGACAACAGTAACAGTTACACATTTCACACAAGGCACAGAATGACAGATGGACAGTAATACATATCACAAAGAACAGTAACTGACACCCAAATCATTCGCACAAACACTGAAAAACACACACAATTACAGCGTACATGCTACATACCTGCAATGCCAGATGACAGTGCAGAACCCTCACCCTGGATTGCGTTCACAACGTCAGTGAATGGGTGGAGTTTCTGCGGAGGCCCACCCCCCAGTCTTCGAAGCAGCAGCCTTCTGCCACAACACCCTTTTAAATCTCTCCATTTGTTGCGCACCCCCCTCACTGTGCGCAACGCTACGCCCAAGGCTGACACATCAGCTGCAACTCTCGCCCACGCTTCATTCTTTTTACGGATCATGTTGCTAGTATTTATCCTACACAACAGAACTTGTCGGTCATCTCTAATGGCCTGCAAGAGGACAGAACCTCCGCATCTGTAAAGCAGACGGCACGCTGTTTGGAAGCCATTTTGTCAACAACATTGCGGCGACGGACATGCGTACAACGTTTGTGGTTATTCAAGACATGCGCAGAAGGAGGGAATCCCTCTTTTTATGTGACCTTCACCCTTTGCACTCTGGCCACCTCGCAGGTAGAAACCGAGACAAAACCCAAAGAATATGAATACGAAGGTAGATTGCGCTGAACCCACAAGGTTTGTACCCTGGAGGTGATCTTGTTGTAGAAGTAAGTTTACCGATAATGTCACTGTGCAGATGACCTTCTCCCATGGGCACGAGTGTGGCCGGAGAGACGATTCTCGAGGCACACACCCCGTGGGCAGTAGGGGCAATTGAACGTGGCTAATGTGGGAAGGGAGGACACCAAGGCCTTGCGTTTTTCTCTTGCAGTAGTCATGTGGTTGCGGCGGTTGTCTTCAAATTCTTCCTGGGCCTTCCTGGTTAGACTTCGCCATTCTGCTCTGTCTTGGGCACAAACCTCTAGGTCTTTTGCAGGCGTGTAGCTGTGCTTCAGATTGTCTTTTACAGTCTTTGAAGTCTTTCTAGGGCGGCCTCTGGGTCTCTGGCCCTGCCTCAGTTCTCCGTATAGCAACTGCCGAGGCAGTCTGTGAGGCTCCATACGGATGACATGTCCAGTCCAGCGAAGCTGGCCTTCATTATCATGGCTTCGATGCTGAGCAGACGGCCCTGTCCAGGACTTCCAGGTTGGTCACTCGGTCTTGCCACTTGATGCCCATAATCGCTCGTAGTGATCTCGTGTGGAAGCGTTCAAGCTGTTTCGTGTGTGTTTCCGGTACAGCGTCCAGGACTCACAGCCGTAGAGGAGACTAGTGAGAAACAACAGCTTTGTAGACCTTGATCTTTGTGTCGAGCTTGATGCTTTTGTGGGTCATCACACGAGTACGTAGGCGGCCAGAGCTTGGCTGGCTTTGCTGATCCTGGCAGAGATTTCTCTGTCAAGAGAGCCATCACTGGAAATGACGCTCCCGAGGTACTTGAAGTGCTCGACAGTTTTCAGAATGGTGCCTCCGATGGTCCGATGGTGATGGTGGGGGGAGGTTGTACTGTTAGGCCTGGGGAGGTTGGTAGAGCACTTCCGTTTTTCCAAGGCTGATTGTGAGGCCAAAAAGCCGAGAGGCTTCCGCAAACTTGCTGACATTGAACTGGAGATCCGCTTCTGTGTGTGCCATCAGAGCACAGTCGTTGGCAAACAGTGCGTCAGTCACAAGTCTCTCGACTGTTCGGGTCTTGGCGCTCAGCCGACGAAGGTCAAACAGAGAGCGGTCCAGCCTGTACTTGATGTAAATGCCTCTGTCGAGATCTCCGAGGGCATGGTTCAGCATGCATGTGAAGAACAGGTTGAACAAGACCGGAGCGAGGACACAGCCCTGCTTGACGCGCCGTTCGAGATTTCAAAGGGAGCAGAGCTGTCACCCCCAACAAGCACAAGACCAACCATGTCGTCGTGGAATAGGCGGATGATTTTTGTGAATTTCCTCGGACAGCCAAGCTTGGAGAGTATGACCCACAGCGCCTCCCTGTTCACCGTGTCGAAGGCTTTTGTTAAGTCGATGAAGACAGCGTAGAGGTCCATCCGCTGCTCAATACACTTTTCTTGGACCTGTCTCACCGAGAAGACCATGTCGATGGTGCTGCGGCCTGGTCTGAAGCCAGACTGTGACTCTGGCAGTGACGGTTCTGACACAGCGCTGATCAGGCGGTTTAAGATGACTCTTGCTAGATTTTCCCAGCGACTGAGAGGAGGGAGACGCCTCGGTAGTTACCACAGTCAGACTTGCTGCCCTTGTTTTTATACAGGGAGACAACAGTGGCATCTCGAAAGTCTTGTGGCATGGTTTCTTCCCCCCAAATGCTGCAGTATGTCGTGGAGAGTGTCCAGGGCCACTGACCGGCTGCCTTGTACATCTCGGCTGGGATGCCATCCATGCCTGGTGCCTTACCACTGCTCGTCTGCTTTACTGCCTTAGTGATTTCCTCGAGGCTGGGTAGGAGGTCAAGCTCTTCCAGGGCCGGCTCTCCGGGATAGCGTTCAAGGCTGAAGAGTCGACTGTGGACGGTCTGTTGAGTAAGGTGGAGAAATGTTCCCTCCAGCGTTGCGTGATGCTGTCCTTGTTGTCTTTCAGCAGGGTCTTGCCATCTGCAGACAGTGGGGTGGTGGTGCTGGGTCTCTGTGGTCCGTAGACAGCCTTGAGCGAGTTGAGAAACTCTTTGGAGTAATTCAGGTCGGCATATCGTTGAACCTCATCAGCTTTCCTGTCCCACCAGCTGTCTTGCATTGTGCGCAGTTCTCTCTGGGCTTTGCTCTGGAGGTGCTTGAAGCGATCCTTCTTGGAGATGGAGGATAGATCGTTCTGCCAGTTGATATAGGCAGTGTGTTCTCTTCTAAGAGTTTGTTGATGTCTTCATTGTTTTCATCAAACCAGTCCTGGTGGACATGCTTCTTGAGGCCTAGAGTGGCTTTGGCTGACTCTGTCACCATCTGTTTGAACTGGTTCCATTGTTCTGTTGGGTCTCCAGTCAGCGGTCCCTGAGCAGTCAGAGTCTCATCTAGGTGAGTTTGGAATTTCTCTTTTAAGAGAGGGTTCTGCAGTTTTGAGATGTTGAATTTTGATCGAGCAGCCTTGGCTTCTTGCGTTGGACTCTGGCTATGTGAAAATTGAAGACCGCCCTCACTAAACGGTGGTCTGTCCAACACTCAGCTCCTCGCATGGCTCTGGTGATCATCACGTCCCGTGTATCCTGCCGTCGAACAATGACATAGTCTATAAGATGCCACTGCTTGGACCTTGGATGCATCCACGTGGTTTTGTGTTTGTTGGCCAGTCTGAAGAGGGTGTTGGTGATGGTGAGACCGTTCTCAGCACACACAGTCAGGAGCAGTAGCCCATTGCTGTTCATCTTGCCGACTCCCTGGGAACCCAGAACTCCCTCCCAGCTCTGGTGATCTGTCCCCACTCTTGCGTTGAAGTCCCCTAGGACTACTAGCTTGTCGCTTGCAGGAGTTGACTTCACAAGAGTGTCCAAGGTTTCATAAAATCTCTCCCGTCTTCCTCACAGCTTGTGAGTGTGGGGGGGGCGTAGGCACTGATGATGGTGACATGCCTGGAGCGACCCGACGGGGAAGCGCAGTTTCATCAGTCGTTCGTTGATGCCGGTGGGGAGATCAGGGAGTTGGTGTAGCAGAGTGTTGCGGATGGCAAATCCAACTCCATGCTGTCTGTCGTCATCTTCTGCTTTTCCCTTCCAGTAGAAAGTGTAGCCTCCCTCTGGTTCACAGATTGCTCCCCCCAGCAAAGCGAGTCTCGCTGAGCGCAGCGATGTCAATCCTGTATCGCGCCAACTCTTTGGCTACAAGAGCAGTTCTTCTGTGGGGCCGTGTTGTGTCCTCTCTATCCAGCAATGTGCGCACGTTCCATGCACCGATAATGAGTCTTTTTCTTCCTCTTTTTTCTTTTCGACCGCTAAGAGGGTTAACTGCCAGCTGCGGCATGCTGGCCAGTTAGTTATAGGGCAGGCAATTTTTAGGACACCTTTTAGTCCCTTCCCTTACTAGGGTGAGCAGTGCTGTCCTGAAAAGGGCTGCTCAGACACCTGGATGCTACCGAACTCCACTGCTGCCCCGGGTACAATGGAGAGCGACCATCTGTCCCAGGCCGCCTACGTGTAGGCTTGGAACTACGACTGCCAGTAGTAACCGCTACCTGTCGCTTCGTCCCGCCCCCATCGCCGCAGGACTTTCTGAGTCAGAAGAGGGAAGTATGAGGGGATTGGTTTGGGGAAAGAAAGGGGGATCTGCACAAAAACCTGTGCGTGAGTTGGTTTTTGGTGGGGAAGCTGTTGCACTGGAACAACCCCACCCTCTCGGCCGCAGAAGCCCGAGTCCAGTGGCACAAAGAATTGTTACGACTGGGGGCCTCCTTGGCTGCAGTGGATGGCCAGGTCTTCTTCCGTGCTCTGACGTGCCCTTCACACTCCACAGTGCGTTGTTGAAACCGCCCTCCAAGCCGTTGAATCAGTCACGTGATTTCCTCCGCCTTGTCCGCCGGAAACAAACTTCACATGCTAGGTGAGCAAGTCCTAAAATCACCGAGGGTTTGAAACCCGTCGGCTACCCTCATCAGGTTCAGCCAGCCTGCCAAAGCTGTTGCCCGGGGTGTGGCCGCTGCGCATGCTACAGCTACGGGGAGCCACTGATGAGAGTTGAGTGCCATGTGGGAGCCAATAGTGGACGAGCTGTCCTGAAAAGGACATGGCAAGCCCCCCCACTAGAGGTACTGTCCCTCCATGACACCCCCCATACACCCCATACACCCCATACACATGAGGGGATACAGGGGAAACAATGTACACTAAAAAAAAAAAAAAAAAAAAAAAAAAAAAAGGCGTCAAGTCCATGCTGGCTTTGCAGACATAAGCGAAGTGTGGACGCGGCTTGATCTGTTGCTCTGCTCTGCACATGTGAACAATGGCATGGGTCCAGAAACAGTCTGGTATTACTACTTACAGGTGATGATGGGACACCAGTCCTTCCTACACACTTCAATGTCATAGAATTATAGTCAGCTGGAAATCAGTGTTAAGATTGGGATTTGTTTGGTTGTTTATAGTTGTTGTTGTTGTTGTGTGTGTATGTGTGTGTGTGTGTGTGTGTTGGGGGGGGGGGGGGGGGGGGGGGGGGGGGATAAACAGTAACAGTTTTCTTTCGGGCTGGAAAAGCAAATTCTCTCAGAGTTCATGTAAACAGATTGCTAAAGACGTAAAGGAGCTGAGAGGCACATTATTACTATCATTATTATTATCATCATCATCAATATTATTATCATTATATTATTATTATTTTATGAATACTTACATAGCGCCTATCCTCGGCTAGAGACCAAGCTGAAACTCACGGGACAGGGTATTTGGGTCGCAGTGACAACGGCTAACACCTGGACATCAGGTGTACACACTTGATGATGCACTGCCACATTCGCACCGCTACACTTTTACTCACTCTTACCTACTTACTATACTCCACCACGCCTGCCCCACCGCCACCCCCTTGGACCTCTCTGCCACACGTTTGCCCTTGTCCTTATGGAAAGACATGCAAAACACCCCCAGCGCAGTTAAACAGTTGTCGCTGATTTCCTCACGGAAACAGGTCTCTGAGGAATATACGTGCACGTCTTCGCCTTCGTCTTCGTCTTCGTTTTCTTCTCTTCTTCTTCTTCTTCTTCGTCGTCGTCGTCGTCGTCGTCGTCCTCTTCTCTTCTTCGTCTTCTTAGTCTTCTTCGTCTTCTTCTTCTCCTTCCTTTTCTTCTTCTCCTTGGGAGCCGGAAAAACTCAGTTGGTAGAGCGCCGGACTCGTGATCCTGGGGTTGCGGGTTCGAATCTCCACCGGGTCGTTTCGGTACAGAGGGATTTTTCCCTCGGAGTTAACATTGGTTCTGACTCCATTTCCCATACAGTCCTTCGAATGAGACTAGAAACCGAGGTTCTGTGTGTGAACGCACGCATAACATCTTGCACACACGTAAAATCCCACCACCAACTTTCGGAAGAGTAGGCCAGTTTGGCCGTTGGTATGGATGACACGTTACACATAGCATGCACCCTGCGTGAGAAATGGAAAGAATGAAGGAAGTAAGGAAGGAAATTGAGTGAACGATATTGTCTGGATGACACGGGAAACGACTGAATGAAGCGCCAGCTGGCAGCTCTTTAGCGGCACTACCCAGGTAGGCAACCCGTTGTGTAAAAAGTGTGGGTTGTAAAGCGCTTAGAGCTTGGTCTCTAGCGGAGAATAGGCGCTATATAAGTATTCATTCTTCTTCTTCTTCTTCTTCTTCATTTGTGTGCCAAGGCTTGAATAATTGCTTAGTCGCGAAGCCTGCAAGAGTGTGAGCGACAACCCCCCATGAACTTCGTGATACCGGCGACCCCGACAGAACCAAACCATGGGCATAGACGGGGAAAGCTAATCAGCTAATCAAAACCCAGGTCTCCATGAGAGCTGAGCATGAAAGGCCCCAGAAAATGCTGACATTTCTTTCATGCTAAACGATGAGGATGGTGAAGATAATGCTACGAATTTCCGTTCTGGTCTGAGACTGCATGACTGGGCTGTACTTTATGCTTACATTCATAATACATCCCAGCGTCAACCAGGCCCGAGAGATATGGACACCTGCAGTGTTGGTTTAAATAGAAATTGAAGCAACACTCTCAGAGACGTATCCATTAAGTATGGTCCCAGTCTTCCCAGCTGAGACCAATAGTAAACTCAGCTCTAGGTAAGGAACCAGCAGGGGCGGAAAAAAAAAATCCCACAAATAAAATAGCTCATATGGGGATTGAACTCACAACCCCTCAACCCGGATATCCGCGACGTTGACCACTTCGCCATGGCAGCTGGTGTCATACAGTGATCATGGATCGGGGGTATCTTCCTTCCCTCTACCCTTCCCTATCCACCCACCCCTACCTCTCCCCCACCAGTCCCACGCTCAATCCATCCGGCTTTCAGGTTTGCTTTGTCTTACCTGAACATCGTTGCCGCTTCTTCAGCCGCCTTCGGCCGACTATGATCCTCTCTCCCTCAGTACTAAGGTCAGTGGGGCTCCGATCAGTATGATCCAAAAACTGTGGGTGGTTTCTCTTTTTAGGTTGTTTGCTCTACACACCGTCAACAACAAAGGGGTGTATCCAATTTTCAGCCTCTGTTGGCTTTGCTTTTAGAGTTTCGAAAGCTGAATAATTAAATATAAATACTTTTTTTTTTAAGTGTCGAAACTGCCACCACATGAGTGGTCATTTGTTGACTTCAGAAAAACACAGAACACAAAGTAAATCCTAAAATACGTGCACCAGTTGAGGTGGTTTGGGGGGGGGGGGGGGGGGGGGGGGGGGGGGGGGGGGGGGGGGGGGGGGGGGGGGGGGGGGGGGGGGGGGGGGGGGGGGGGGGGGGGGGGGGGGGGGGGTTAGGACAAACGCTACAACCACCACGACAAAAAAATACCAGCCAAATAAATAAACAACGGAAAGCCAGGTCAACAATAAACGGAGACTTTAAAAATGAAATAGAAAGTTGAAAATGTGTGACGAAACTTTCACCAAAACAAATGTCGATGTACATCAAACACCGGGAGAAAGCGAAAAAAGGCCATAGACACACACTGAACGAGAACGGAGAACTACGAGTGACTGTCTCGGAGGCAAGACAGAAGAGTGAGAGGACCATAGTGAAGCAGCTTGCACAAATACACGTTCATTCCCTCTAGTCTGCGTCATGGTGACAGATGGTAGCTCTGTGAAACCTTGTTCTTTTTCCGTTTCCCCCTCACCCTCCCACTCCCCTCCTCACCCACCCAAATCCCCCCCCCCCCCTCCCCTTCCCCTTCTGTCCAATCTGTCGCAGTGCGTTCAGAAAAAGGGAGAGAACACACAAAGGGAGAGACTGACACAAGATGGTCTTCAGACTGAAAAAAAAAGTCCTAAATTAAGTGGGTAATTTTCTTTTCTTTGTGTGTGTGTGTGTGGGGGGGGGGGGGGGGGGGGGGGGGGGGGGGGGAGGGAGGGAGGGGGGCTTTAGGGGGGGGGGGGGGGGGGCTTGAACTCTGTAGAATCTAAAGGGACCGAGCCACATCCAGGAAATGACTCCTAGATGGCCTTTGTGAGTGGCCTCGTTTAGTGTGTAGAACGTCATTGCTGGAGCTTGTGGTGACGTGATGTCTCCACTCTGACACTGTTAACCATTGTGTCATCTCCCTACGCATCAGGTTGTGTGTCCACTCTGACACTGTTAACCATTGTGCCATCTCCCTACACATCAGGCTGTGTGTCCACTCTGACACTGTTAACCATTGTGCCATCTCCCTACACATCAGGTTGTGTTTCCATTTGTACCTTCCCTGTGTCGGATCTGCTTTACAGGAACTCAGAACATCTACAGCTGGTTGTCTGCCTTGATGGAGTGGACAAACAGAGTCATCTGATTCCAGCATTTCACCGGTTTTGAATTCGAGGGTAGGAGTTCATGAACAGCTCTGAAAATGAAGCTGATCTTAGGAAGTACCACGTACCATACTAGATTTCCACTGACAATCCTTTGGGTGCGTTTTTTCCTCCCAGATGGTAAACTGCCCCTGTTGGGTTTTCTGGACTGCCTTCTAAATTCTCTGGACATCTTTGTTTAGTCCCTTCGCATCCCCTTTTGCTGCTGACCACTACTTCATTTCTCTTGACCCCAGCCCTTCTCTGTTGGCCTGCGTGTGTTCTGTGTTTACCCCGATCTTGATGTTTACCTATGCCACGTCAGCCACCTCCTTAAATGTTCATTTACTGCCAGTGTTTTGCTCTGAGTGGCCTGACCTCACATCCTGGCCTCCAACGTTCTCAAGCATGATTAGTAGCATGGGTAAGCCCACTTCGTGCCTCCTCTATAATGGATTTCTGGTAGCGTCAGATTTGTGTGGCGACGGTATATCGCAGCATCGGTGGGAGCCAGGCTGGACACTCAGCTATTTCCTTGTGAACTTGTTGATTGTAGACTCCATTGATGTCACTGGTACTAGTACTGATACTGGTTGTCAGAAGAGGTCAGAGGAGCCTTGGAACTGGCACAAACTGCAGACACAAGATCTTGTTTTTGCCAGGCAGCCTGCAATAGTCTGTTGATTGCAAGCTTTCTTCTCCATTTGCTTGGTTTCCTTTCCTGTTTTTGTATCTTTCAAGAAGGCATCATGCCACATTCCAAGGCTCCTGACTGCGTCTGCTGTCAATGCTGAAATGACTTGGGTGGCTACAATGAGCGTCACGTTTTCAGCTTTTTTTTTTTTTTTTTTTTCCTTTTCCACATGGAAAAGCTATATTGATTTCTTTGGTGGCAACTGATCATCGATGAAGCAATACCCTTGTCTACCTGCTTCGGTAGAAATGTATTTCAGTCTAATTGCCTAAAAGGACTGTTGTGTAGTCCATGTAGGTTTAAAAAGGGGCGTTTGGCATCCATTTAAGAGGTCTGCCGAAGCTATAGAGCTCATTGCAGTTTTCACTGGAGACACTGCGGAACCTGTTACCTGCCATTTTCCAGATTGATCCTGTTTAGTTTACATTCCTTGTGGAGAACTTCATTAAGGAGACATGGAAATACTTCAGTATTGCTCGTGGGTTGTTGTTGTTGTTGTTGTTGTTGGGAGCGGGAGCGGGGGGCGGGGCACGATTCATCTCAAGGACCTGCTCAATCATCTTTAGTGGAACGGAGGCATTTGCATTCACTTAATTGAGTCACGTAACGCCGAGTTCTTTTTTTTCTTCTCTCTGCTTTGCTTCCAAACTCACAGCGGCATGTTTTACCCAGCCAGACACAGCCGGAATGTCTCTTCTTTTCTGGACTGACAAACCCAAGAACTCTGTCAGGTATTTAGTCAACCTCGCTGCCATGTCAAAGACAAAAAAATGTACCCTCAACGTCCAGAAGTAATTTTGGTCTGAACTGCTTCATGTCACTCGAGTTTTGCTGTTGTGGAACGTATACACCATCCGCTATCTTCCTTTAGTAGCCGATCTTCAGATTCCTCCATACGTAGACAAACGAATCACAAGACAAAACATGACGCGTTTCGACCTCTTAGGTTTTCTTCAGGCAAGATACACAACACTCAGGGCAACGAAAATGAACGAGCGATCTTCCGATGTGAACGTGCGAGTGTTTGCGTGCTTTTGTGTTGTGCTTAAAACTGTTGACACTTCCTTCTGAAGTGGATGAACCTGTTTCCATTGTGATTTCCGCCTTGGCTTAAGGCTGTGTCAGACCAATTGACACAGGCTAGAACACCAAGGCTACATCAAAATGTTGTTATGCTCTGCATAGTTATGCAGGGATTGTCTTCAGTTGTGAGAAGCTCCTAGCATAACATTATCAGTCTCCAAATCCCTCGAAGTCGGAGTGTGGCTGCGCACGTGACAGGGTAATCAAAAAACGGTCACACACGTAATGTTCTCGTCCCTAGCGGATGCATTTGTACCATAGTGTTGAAGTTCTTCGGCCGTTCGAATGATCCCTGGAGTCGTTTAGCCAGGGTACGA
>JADBJO010001251.1:157500-160000 GCA_016801955.1 Conus betulinus | reverse complement strand
CACGGGCGGACCAGTGTTTGAATTTATACATTGAGTTTTAATGGGCTGTTCGTCACAGAGGTTGACAGCGGCTTATACCTAGTATGTGGAGTGCAGAGGAGAGGGGGGTAGCTCCTCTGTCACATTCAGTTTCTGCACCGCCCGTGTGGATCATGCATCCCCTCAGTAAACCCTCACATAGGTGTAGTGTGAGAGGGAGACCTGGATGAAGGGTGTGTGTGTGTGTGTGTGTGTGTGCTGTCATTTTAATAACGGTGCAGGGAAGTGTCTTGCACGTGTTCTGTGCGTAAAGTGTGCTGTTTATGCTCAGCGTGTGTTGAATGTGAGTATGTGTTTATGTGGGGTGGAGGGGGAACCTTCTGCGCTATGCCAGTGTTCGGCTCTCTCATTCTTTTTTTTGCGGCAAGAGGCCACGTCCTCTGTTGGTAGCCATATTTCTGTTTTCCACTTCGTCGTGGAGAGTAGCGGAACGGGCCGGAACCCTTCGCTGGGCGGAAGGCAGTCCGCTGAGCTTGGGAAGGATCTCAATCCTTGGGTTACAACAACATTCTTCAGAGTCGTTCCAGACTTTTACTTCCTTCGTTGGAGGTGGCGCGTGTACTGGTGGGGCTTTGGGTTCTTCGTTGAGCGAAGCTTTCCAGTAATTCTCTTCTGTCTTCACCCGCCGTTCTGGTAAATATATATGTATAAATATGGTGCGTTGTATTCTCGTTGGCTTTGAGAGTTTATATGCCAAGATGGGATTGGCATTTATTCGGTCAGTACATATTTAAGTGACATTGAGGTCATTTATTTTTTAAGTTGGATGTTAAGCAATGGCTCTGTTTGGGAGCTACTTGTAGGCTTGACATATGTATCTAGTTCTATATTGGAGTCGGTCATATTTGGATAAATGTTGGAGTCGGGATATTCCAGAAGCGATACTTCAAGGATTGAAGCAAATTATTTATTTATTTTTTTAAAAACATCAAGTCGGGTCCGGAACGGAACGAGTTGCCGCCGACTAACATTCAGTCGACTAGCGGAGATATCCGATGTGGCGCTCCCGCTCGTCTTGTTTGTTTGTATCTGTCGTTTTCTTTTTTTTAATTAAAAATATTATACAAGTATTTATAAATAATATGGAAGAATGAATGAGTTTTATGGAATTTCATCTGGTATTAAATTAAAATGTAATGTGAACTTCCAAGAGTTTATTGTATTGTAATTTGTAATATGAATGAGACAAAATTGAGAATTATAGTAAAGGAAAATAAGGAAAAAAATGGAAAACACCAATGATTCGGTAACAGATAAAACCGAAAGAAAACAGTGATTGTGAAAGTTTGTTCTTCTTTGATTTCTTTGAGTTGTTTAAATTGTACGTATACGGTCCACACAAGCTCTACATTCACACACATAATCCACAATCATCATGATTATGCAGCGAGGGACCGACACTCGCCGCAAGGCGCTTTTTCGTTCGTTCGTTCGCCGCAAGGCGCTTTTTTCGTTCGTTCTTCTTGTGTGGAGATTGGCCACAGTTGCTCACGTTGAGCGACCTGGAGAAGGGTCCCAGAAAGGAGGATACCGGAGCCGAGCCTGAGGGGGTGCTGGAGGAGTCCGGCGCAGGAAAGAGTCTAGTAGAGACGCCAGTGAGGAGAGCAGCCAGTCTCACTCCGGAGTCTTCAACAAATCAGTTGTGTGACAAGTGTGTGTGGTGTATGGGTTGTGGATTTGTGTGCGTGCGCTAGTGTGATCTAATAATGTATGTTGTTATGCACTGTTTGTTGTATTAGTTTGTTTTTCCTGTTCTATTTATTGGCGGTAGCTTTAGATGGTGATAGGTTGGGTGGCAGTGAGATCCGGGTGTTTTTTTGTTTTAGGGCTCCCCTCTATCGGGTTATTTTGTCTCTCAGCGATAGTTAGCTCCTGATAAGATCTACATTTTTTTTTTTTTTTTTTTTCTTTGTAGTTTTTTTCTTCATCCTGTCTTTCCTCCCTCTTCTTTGATAGGTGCCCCCACTTCATAAATGGAATGTATGTGTGAGTGGTTGGGGTTTTTAACATATTTGGGTAAAATTGTATATTTAAAATTTAATAAATATAATTTGTTCCGTACTTCCTGGAGTGGTCTGGAGGTAGAGAGTGGTTTGAGTGTTGTACATCTATATCTATGCTCTTTGTCTGTCCCTGCCTCATTCCCCTGACAGGGTCTTTTACACTTGACGATAAATATATATATTTAAAAATATTAATAAATGCTTCTCAAAATGAGCCTTCAGCAAGCTTATAGTCTCCAATGTGGAGGAAGCTCACTAACATATAACCCCTAGTCAGTTACTGGTATTTCGAAACCCGATTGTTTCTTCTTACTGATCACGGAAAGTGGTAACCTGATTTCTTTGCCTTTTCGGTTTTAAGAAGAATGCTATCCCAGAAAAAGGCTGGTGTTTAATACCGTAGTATGTTTGTTGAGTTTTCAAAAAAGCAACCAAAGGTGCCAACTAAGAAGCAAAAG